>NW_025557892.1:0-53474 GCF_020424385.1 Procambarus clarkii | reverse complement strand
TGTCCTTAACTTGTATACCATGCAAGGTGATGGAGAAGATTGTGAGAAAAAACCTAGTAACACATCTGGAGAGAAGAGACTTCGTGACAACCCATCAACATGGGTTCAGGGAGGGTAAATCTTGCCTTACAGGATTGATAGAATTCTACGATCAGGTGACAAAGATTACACAAGAAAGAGAAGGGTGGGCGGACTGCATTTTTTTGGACTGTCGGAAAGCCTTTGACACAGTACCCCATAAAAGGTTGATGCATAAGCTAGAGAAACAGGCAGGAGTAACTGGTAGGGCGCTCCAGTGGATAAGGGAGTACCTAAACAATAGGAAGCAGAGAGTTACAGTGAGGGGTGAGACCTCAGACTGGCGTGAAGTCACCAGTGGAGTCCCACAGGGCTCTGTACTTGGACCTATCCTGTTTCTGATATATATAAATGATCTCCCAGAGGGTATAGACTCATTCCTCTCAATGTTTGCTGACGACGCCAAAATTATGAGAAGGATTAAGACAGAGGAGGACAGCTTGAGGCTTCAAGAAGACCTGGACAAGCTGCAGGAATGGTCGAACAAATGGCTGTTAGAGTTTAATCCAAGCAAATGTAATGTAATGAAGATAGGGGTAGGAAGCAGGAGACCAGATACAAGGTATCACTTGGGAGATGAAATACTTCAAGAGTCCGAGAGAGAGAAAGACCTGGGGGTTGATATCACGCCAGACCTGTCCCCTGATGCTCATATCAAGAGGATAACAGCAGCAGCATATGCCAGGTTGGCTAACATAAGAACGGCCTTTAGAAACTTGTGTAAGGAATCTTTAAGAACATTATATACCACATATGTCAGACCAATCCTGGAGTATGCGGCACCAGCATGGAGTCCATATCTAGTCAAGCATAAGACTAAAATGGAAAAGGTTCAAAGGTTTGCTACCAGACTAGTACCCGAGCTGAGAGGTATGAGCTACGAGGAGAGACTACGGGAATTAAACCTCACTTCGTTGGAAGACAGAAGAGTTAGGGGGGACATGATCACCACATTCAAGATCCTCAAGGGAATTGACAGGGTTGATAAAGACAGGCTGTTTAACACTAGGGGCACACGCACTAGGGGACACAGGTGGAAACTGAGCGCCCAAATGAGCCACAGAGATATTAGAAAGAACTTTTTTAGTGTCAGAGTGGTTGACAAATGGAATGCATTAGGGGGTGGTGTGGTGGAGGCTGACTCCATACACAGTTTCAAGTGTAGATATGATAGAGCCCAATAGGCTCAGGAACCTGTACACCTGTTGATTGACAGTTGAGAGGCGGGACCAAAGAGCCAGAGCTCAACCCCCGCAAGCACAACTAGGTGAGTACAACTAGGTGAGTACACACACACCCACACACATACACACACCCACACACACACACACACCCACACACACACACACACACACACACACACACACACACACACACACACACACACACACACCACACACACACACACCCACACACACACACCCACACCCACACACACACACACACACACACACACACACACACACACACACACACACAAGGGCATGGAGAAACTATAGGAATAACAGGACACTGGAGAGCAGAGAAAGATACCAGAATGCCAGGAATGAATATGTTAGGATGAGAAGAGAGGCAGAAAGACAATACGAAAATGACATCGCAAGCAAGGCAAAGACTCAGCCTAAATTGCTGCATAGCCACATCAGGAGAAAAACAACAGTAAAGGAACAGGTTATGAAATTAAGGTTAGGGGCAGAAGGATTCACTACAAACGACAAGGAAGTGTGTGAGGAACTGAATAAGAAATTCCAGGAGGTCTTCACCTTAGAGCAAGGAGAAATCCCAGAGATAAGAGAGGGAATAGCTAACCAGGAACCACTGGAAGAGTTTGAGATTACCAGCGGGGAAGTAAGGAAGTGTTTACTAGAATTGGATGTGACAAAGGCTATAGGTCCAGATGGAATCTCCCCTTGGATACTAAAGGAAGGAGCAGAAGAACTGTGCCTCCCGCTCTCCATGGTGTATAACAAATCACTGGCAACAGGGGAACTGCCAGAAATTTGGAAAGCAGCTAACGTAGTCCCGATATACAAGAAAGGGGATAGACAGGAGGCACTGAATTACAGACCAGTGTCCCTAACCTGCATACCATGCAAGTTGATGGAGAAGATTGTGCGAAGAAAGCTAGTGGAACATCTGGAGCGAAAGAACTTTGTAACACAGCATCAACATGGATTCAGGGATGGCAGGTCCTGCCTCACAGGGTTACTTGAATTCTACGACCAGGCAACAAAAATAAGGCAAGAAAGAGAAGGGTGGGCAGACTGCATATTTTTGGATTGTCAGAAAGCCTTTGACACAGTGCCACACAAGAGGCTAGTGAAAAAACTGGAGATGCAGGCTGGAGTGAAAGGGGAGGTACTCCGTTGGATACAGGAGTACCTAAGTAACAGGAGACAACGAGTCAGTGTGAGGGGTGAGGTCTCAGATTGGCGAGACGTTACGAGTGGAGTACCGCAGGGGTCAGTCCTTGGACCTATACTGTTTCTGATATATGTAAATGATCTTCCAGAGGGTTTAGAATCGTTTCTCTCGATGTTTGCCGATGATGCAAAAATTATGAGGAGGATTGAAACTGAGGACGATAGTAGGAGGCTACAAGATGACCTAGACAGACTGAGTGAATGGTCCAACAAATGGCTGTTGAAGTTCAACCCGAGTAAATGCAAAGTAATGAAACTAGGTGGTGGAAATAGGAGGCCAAACACAGGATACAGAATAGGAGATGAAGTACTTAATGAAACGAACAGAGAGAAAGATCTAGGAGTTGATATCACACCAAACCTGTCTCCTGAAGCCCACATAAAAAGAATAACGTCTGCGGCATATGCGAGGCTGGCTAACATCAGAACAGCGTTCAGGAACCTGTGTAAGGAATCATTCAGAATCTTGTACACCACATATGTAAGACCAATCCTGGAGTATGCGGCCCCAGCATGGAGCCCGTACCTTGTCAAGCACAAGACGAAGCTGGAAAAAGTCCAAAGGTATGCCACTAGACTAGTCCCAGAACTAAGAGGCATGAGTTACGAGGAAAGGCTGCGGGAAATGCACCTTACGACACTGGAAGACAGAAGAGTAAGGGGAGACATGATCACAACCTACAAAATCCTCAGAGGAATCGACCGGGTAAACAAGGATAAATTATTCAACACTGGTGGGACGCGAACAAGGGGACACAGGTGGAAACTGAGTACTCACATGAGCCACAGAGACGTTAGAAGGAACTTTTTTAGTGTCAGAGTAGTTAACGGATGGAATGCATTAGGCAGTGATGTGGTGGAGGCTGACTCCATACACAGTTTTAAATGTAGATATGATAGAGCCCAGTAGGCTCAGGAATCTGTACACCAGTTGATTGACAGTTGAGAGGCGGGACCAAAGAGCCAAAGCTCAACCCCCGCAAGCACAAATAGGTGAGTACAAATAGGTGAGTACACACACACACGCCAATCCTGTTACTGCCACAATAGGGCCACTTACTGCGACCGTGAACTCCAGAGGGGGGCGGGGGGGGGGGCACCTGCTGACTCCCACCACCTCATGCAAATTCAGCAGGAGCTCTCACGTGCTCAGTGACGCTCTCAAGTGCTCAGTGGAGCTCTAGAGTGCTCCGTTGAGCTCTCAAGTGCTCAGTGGAGCTCTCAAGTGCTCCCTTGAGCTCTCAAGTGCTTAGTGGCGCTCTCAAGTGCTCCGTTGAGCTCTCAAGTGCTCAGTGGAGCTCTCAAGTGCTCATTAAAGCTCTAAAGTGCACAGTTGAGCTCTCAAGACGTAATCAGAGCTCGCATTAGCCCTGCTGAACCTCAGTAAGCGTTAACTGGAACCATGGGAGATGTTCACCCCTGTGTTCACGTATGTTCAGTCGGTGTTCACACACTCCTGACACCGTACACAAAGTTTCATCAAGGGTGTTACAGTGAGGAATGTTCACATTTTCTCAGCAAAGGGCTCAGTTTGAGCCCATGTGCTCTATTGATCTCTACTAAATATGTTCATGTGTTCATGTGATATATGTCATGTGTGGAGAGGATGGGAAGATGTGAACATCCCCACAAGGTGCAATCCCAACCACTTGGGCTGGACGGTAGAGCGACTGTCTCCCATCAAGCAGGTCGGCGTTCAATCCCCGACCATCCTTAAGTAATTGGGCACCATTCCTTTCCCCCCGTCCCATCCCAAAGCCTTATCCTGACCCTTTCCCAGTGCTATATACTCGTAATGACTTGGCGCTTTCTCTTGATAATTAGCATACCTTCGGTTCAAATAACTACTCTGTCTGCCTGTCTATTCTTTTCGTGTATGTCTCCCCTTCTTATCTCTTTCCCAGTTTATCTTCCTCATTCCTCTCTCCCTCATTCCTCTCTCCCTCTCCCTCATTCCTCACGCCCTCATTCCTCTCTCCCTCGCTGCCTGCCTCCCTCACACTCTCGTCTGCTCATCTCACTCCTGTAATTAAACACGAATGGAAATGTGTCCTCGACTCTCCGAACTGGCGGAAGGTCTTTGAAGACCTATTTTTTGCAATCTATTCTTTCCCCCGTCGCCATCAGCTTGGCGTTCCGGCGCCATTATCACCCGGCATCGGCGCCATGTAAGGGGCTTCGTTGCTCCCTCATTATGGTCGTCTTGTTCTTTTCCAGTCTTCCCTGTAGCGGGGCAGACCTGAATGACGAGCCATCAGCAGACGGGAGACGTGGGGACATTATTCACAGTCACAATGGACTACAGGGGTCCGACAGGGCCGTATTGGCTCGCTGTTTTGTGTAGTTGGTGGTGCGTCGTCTTCCGTTTTCTGTTTGCCAGCTGCGTGATTTGATGGCGGCTGGGCGGATTTTTTTTTTTTAATTTTCAGTGGAATGGTAAGTTTATTTGGCAGTTTGACCCGCCCTGTGAGTGAACGTGTAGCCGTTGTGACAGTATTGGGCAGCGCCACTCATCCTGTGAGTGGACACACCGCCATAGTGACAGTATTGGGCAGCGCCACTCATCCTGTGAGTGGACACACCGCCATAGTGACAGTATTGGGCAGCGTCACTCATCCTGTGAGTGGACACAACGCCATAGTGACAGTATTGGGCAGTGTCACTCATCCTGTGAGTGGACACACCACCATAGTGACAGTATTGGGCAGCGCCACTCATCCTGTGAGTGGACACACCGCCATAGTGACAGTATTGGGCAGCGTCACTCATCCTGTGAGTGGACACAACGCCATAGTGACAGTATTGGGCAGCGTCACTCATCCTGTGAGTGGACACACCGCCATAGTGACAGTATTGGGCAGCGCCACTCATCCTGTGAGTGGACACACCGCCATAGTGACAGTATTGGGCAGTGTCACTCATCCTGTGAGTGGACACACCGCCATAGTGACAGTATTGGGCAGCGTCACTCATCCTGTGAGTGGACACACCGCCATAGTGACAGTATTGGGCAGCGCCACTCATCCTGTGAGTGGACACACCGCCATAGTGACAGTATTGGGCAGCGCCACTCATCCTGTGAGTGGACACACCGCCATAGTGACAGTATTGGGCAGCGTCACTCATCCTGTGAGTGGACACACCGCCATAGTGACAGTATTGGGCAGCGTCACTCGTCCTGTGAGTGGACACACCGCCATAGTGACAGTATTGGGCAGCGTCACTCATCCTGTGAGTGGACACACCACCATAGTGACAGTATTGGGCAGCGTCACTCGTCCTGTGAGTGGACACACCACCATAGTGACAGTATTGGGCAGCGCCACTCATCCTGTGAGTGGACACAATGCCATAGTGACAGTATTGGGCAGCGTCACTCATCCTGTGAGTGGACACACCGCCATAGTGACAGTATTGGCCAGCACCACTCATCCTGTGAGTGGACACACCGCCATAGTGACAGTATTGGGCAGCGTCACTCATCCTGTGAGTGGACACACCGCTATAGTGACAGTATTGGGCAGCACCACTCATCCTGTGAGTGGACACACCGCCATAGTGACAGTATTGGGCAGCGTCACTCATCCTGTGAGTGGACACACCGCTATAGTGACAGTATTGGGCAGCACCACTCATCCTGTGAGTGGACACGCCGCCATAGTGACAATATTGGGCAGCGTCACTCATCCTGTGAGTGGACACACCGCCATAGTGACAGTATTGGGCAGCGTCACTCATCCTGTGAGTGGACACACCGCCATAGTGACAGTATTGGGCAGCGTCACTCATCCTGTGAGTGGACTCACCGCCATAGTGGCAGTATTGGGCAGCACCACTCATCCTGTGAGTGGACACACCGCCATAGTGACAGTATTGGGCAGCGCCACTCATCCTGTGAGTGGACACACCACCATAGTGACAGTATTGGGCAGCGTCACTCATCCTGTGAGTGGACACACCGCCATAGTGACAGTATTGGGCAGCGTCACTCGTCCTGTGAGTGGACACACCACCATAGTGACAGTATTGGGCAGCGCCACTCATCCTGTGAGTGGACACACCGCCATAGTGACAGTATTCGGCAGCGCCACTCATCCTGTGAGTGGACACACCGCCATAGTGACAGTATTGGGCAGCGCCACTCATCCTGTGAGCGGACACACCGCCATAGTGACAGTATTGGGCAGCGCCACTCATCTTGTGAGTGGACACACCACCATAGTGACAGTATTGGGCAGCGCCACTCATCCTGTGAGTGGACACACCGCCATAGTGACAATATTGGGCAGCGCCACTCATCTTGTGAGTGGACACACCGCCATAGTGACAGTATTGGGCAGCGTCACTCGTCCTGTGAGTGGACACACCGCCATAGTGACAGTATTGGGCAGCGCCACTCATCCTGTGAGTGGACACACCACCATAGTGACAGTATTGGGCAGCGTCACTCATCCTGTGAGTAGACACACCGCCATAGTGACAGTATTGGGCAGCGTCACTCATCCTGTGAGTGGACACACCGCCATAGTGACAGTATTGGGCAGCGTCACTCATCCTGTGAGTGAACACACCGCCATAGTGACAGTATTGGGCAGCGTCACTCATCCTGTGAGTGAACACACCGCCATAGTGACAGTATTGGGCAGCGTCACTCATCCTGTGAGTGGACACACCACCATAGTGACAGTATTGGGCAGCGCCACTCATCCTGAGTGGACACACCACCATAGTGACAGTATTGGGCAGCGCCACTCATCCTGTGAGTGGACACACCACCATAGTGACAGTATTGGGCAGCGCCACTCATCCTGTGAGTGGACACACCACCATAGTGACAGTATTGGGCAGCGCCACTCATCCTGTGAGTGGACACACCGCCATAGTGACAGTATTGGGCAGCGTCACTCATCCTGTGAGTGGACACACCGCCATAGTGACAGTATTGGGCAGCGCCACTCATCCTGTGAGTGGACACACCACCATAGTGACAGTATTGGGCAGCGCCACTCATCCTGTGAGTGGATACACCACCATAGTGACAGTATTGGGCAGCGCCACTCATCCTGTGAGTGGACACACCACCATAGTGACAGTATTGGGCAGCGCCACTCATCCTGTGAGTGGACACACCACCATAGTGACAGTATTGGGCAGCGCCACTCATCCTGTGAGTGGACACACCGCCATAGTGACAGTATTGGGCAGCGTCACTCATCCTGTGAGTGGACACACCGCCATAGTGACAGTATTGGGCAGCGTCACTCATCCTGTGAGTGGACACACCGCCATAGCAGAAGAGAGACAGAGGTTGTTCATCCTAACACCTGCACCCAGACGCAGTTGTTATTCAGTGGAGAGAACAGGAACTCTCTGACCTGCGGCGCCTGGGGCATCAAACACCTGTTTAACACGTGTACTGAACATCAGAACACGAGATTAAACACGTGCTGACTTAACAGGTAAGGTTAGGTATTTGACAGGTTGACGTCTAGAGGGAACCCGATGGTCTCTAGAGGAGCCAAGTGGTAAATCTAGAAGAGCCAAGTGGTAATCTAGAAGAGCCAAGTGGTAATCTAGAAGAGCCAAGTGGTAATCTAGAAGAGCCTAGTGGTAATCTAGCAGAGCCAAGTGGTAATCTAGAAGAGCCAAGTGGTAATCTAGAAGAGCCAAGTGGTAATCTAGAAGAGCCAAGTGGTAATCTAGAAGAGCCAAGTGGTAATCTAGCAGAGCCAAGTTGTAATCTAGAAGAGCCAAGTGGTAATCTAGAAGAGCCGAGTGGTAATCTAGAAGAGCCAAGTGGTAATCTAGAAGAGCCAAGTGGTAATCTAGAAGAGCCAAGTGGTAATCTAGCAGAGCCAAGTGGTAATCTAGAAGAGCCAAGTGGTAATCTAGATGAGCCAAGTGGTAAATCTAGAAGAGCCAAGTGGTAAATCTAGAAGAGCCAAGTGGTAAATCTAGAAGAGCCAAGTGGTAAATCTAGAAGAGATAAGTGGTAATCTAGAAGAGCCAAGTGGTAATCTAGAGGACCTAAGTGGTAATCTAGAAGAGCCAAATGGTAATCTAGAGGACCTAAGTGGTAATCTAGAAGAGCTAAGTGGTAATCTAGAGGACCTAAGTGATAATCTATAAGAGGCAAATGATTCCAAGGGTAATCACATCTTTAAGATGCTGCTAGAGCAGATGAAGTTGAGAGTAAGATAGAGAGATGAATGAGTCTGTTAATCTCTGTTTATTTTAAACAGAGATAAACAGAGGATTTTTTATTTTCACCTGTGATAACTAATACAGTTTCAGAGGGTGAGCAATCAGCTTAGATCCGGAGATAGCAGCTTCTTGAGGGAGAAAGCAGCTTGAGGGTATAAATAGCATTTTGTGGTCAGAGAAAGCAGGTGCTCCTGTTGTTGAGTTGCCTACAGGTGGTAGCAAGGAATTAGTTTGATCCTGCCCGGAAATGCATTAGCCAACCAGCACCCCACTCTTCCTTCTCTCCCCTCTCATGCACTCTCTCCTCTCCCTCTCCCTCTTCCTCTCTCCCTGATAACTTAGTTTACTCTCTCTCATTCTCCCTCTTTAGGTCAACTCTCTCTCCTTTGTCTTCTCAGTTTACCTTCTCTCTGGTTTCTCACTCTCCCATCTTTCTCACCTCTCCCTCTGCTCTACATTACATTCTCCCGGTCGGTCGGGAGCCGGTCGGCCGAGCGGACAGCACGCTGGACTTGTGATCCTCTGGTCCTGGGTTCGATCCCAGGCGCCGACGAGAAACATTGGACAGAGTTTCTTTCACCCTATGCCCCTGTTACCTAGCAGTAAAATAGGTACCTGGGTGTTAGTCAGCTGTCACGGGCTGCTTCCTGGGGGTGGAGGCCTGGTCGAGGACCGGGCCGCGGGGACACTAAAGCCCCGAAATCATCTCAAGATAACCTCAAGAAGATAACCTCCTTGAGTTTACCTTGACACCTTGACTTAACCTTTTCACCTTGAGTATATCTTGACACTTTGAGTATACCGTTTCACCTTAAATATATCTTGACACTTTAAGTATACCTTGACACTTTGAGTATACCTTTTCGCCTTAAGTAGACCTTGACACTTTGAGTATACTTTTTCAGCTTGATTATAACCTTGACACTTTGAGTATACCTTTTCACCTTAAGTATACCTTGACACTTTAAGTATACCTTTTCACTCTGAGTATACCCTGACACCTTGAATAGACCTCTGGGAAATAGGGTCACCTTTAACATGTTAAAAGAGCCAATTTTCCTCTCAGATACCTTTATCCCTATGTAAGCCGGCGCAGACGTGATGCTTGTTAGAGATAATGGGGAACCAATTACAGGCTTGGCTCGTTATATGATAAGGCAATATACTCCCACGACGGAGACTACGATAAGGAACACACTGCTCCTTAAATTACTGTGGGAGGGTTTATGCAAATTAGATGAGAGGGGTTTCTTGGGTAGGGGTTGGTGGGGGGGGATGTATGGATCTTTCTCAGGGGGGTGGAGGGTAGTGGTGTTTCTCAGGTGTTGATGTATGTCTCATTGTATGTTGCACCTCTCAGGGGGATATTGTATTCCTCAAGGGTGAACTGTATTTCTTATGGGGTTCTTGTATTTGTGAAATAATGCTGTATTTGTCAAAAGAAGTTCTCAGGAGATGGTTTTTCTCCATGAATTCTATATTTATCATGGAGTATTGTTTTTCTCAGTGGATGATGTATTTTACATTGTATTATTCCTGGGAATAACTTTGTCATATTTTAGCTACATAATATTAATGGGGTCTTACAAGTGCAAGATGGAACTTAAGAAGGAGAAAATACCTTATAACAAACTCTTTCATACATATATGAATCCCTGTATCCAAATAGCTTATATGAAATATAAGTGTATGTATTATAATATAAGAAATGTATTTGGGTATAAGATTCCTAACAATTGTACTCCCAGACCTAATTTATAGCATGATTTGGCATTGTCAAAATGGTCCAGCTAAGATCTGATAATTGAATTAGGATCACCTTATATCATAGATTAATTTGTCAGGATTGAAAAGAGTATCATCCAAGTTTCATAGTTTCCATACATGAATGTGTACGGTGTATGGTGTATGGTGGTGTATGGTGGTGTATGGTGGTGTATGGAGTTTAGCACACAGTCGGAGAAGTCCGAGACTTGAATCGTGTGACCTCTGACCTCTGGTGACTGATATCATCACTGAGGCCATCAGCTAAATCATCACTCAACAACCCGAGCATCACATCTTCTACACCCAGCATCCGTGCCCAAGATGTAACAGCCTCCATCGTGGTCAATCCTCAAGGTCTTAAATCATTTTAAGTCCTCAAGGTCTTAAATCATTAAATCAGGTCTTAAGTCATTTATATTTGACGAAATAAATTCAGTTTCCGAGTACTGAGGAAGGTCTTGAAGTCTTATCTCAGCGTCAGTGGCATCACCAAGATGATCTTCAAGATCACTGGATGCTGCTACCTGATAGCTACTTAGAAAATGTCTTAATTTAAAGTGCAACAGAAGATGATATGGTTTGAGAGCTGGAGGGAACCTCTGACATGACTGTTGAGCAAGAGGGAACCTCTGACATGACTGTTGAGCAAGAGGGAGACTCTGACATGACTGTTAAACAGGAAGGCAGCAGACAACAACAGACAACAGTAAACAGACACTTATAAACACAAAGGTGTCGACTTCAACCTGTCGTAATACGTCTCAGTTATGACGTTGTCGACCACTGTGGTCAAATGTCCCAGCAGAGCAATGGTAAAGTTTAGTGTGGATAACAATTGTTGGCTTCCTCTAATCTCTAACCTGTAACCTCTAACCTCTAACCTCTAACCAGATGGAATGTCATAGTAGCAATAACCACCTCATTTGATGCTTCTCTAATCGTGAGAAGAGGCCCTCTCCCCCTCTCCCTCTCTCTCTCTCTCTCTCTCCTCTCTCTCTCTCTCTCTCTCTCTCTCTCTCTCTCTCTCTCTCTCTCTCTCTCTCTCTCTCTCTCTCTCTCTCTCTCTCTCTCTCTCTCTCTCTCTCTCTCTCTCTCTCTCTCTCTCTCTCTCTCTCTCTCTCTCTCTCTCTCTCTCTCTCTCTCTCCCTCTCTCTCTCTCTCTCTCCCCTAAGAATTATGCAAGCTATCTGATACGAATCATTAGCGAGGGCAATTTTCTCCACGATAAGATTCGCTAAGACGGAGTTATTCAGCGCCTGAGCGAGGTCTTGATCTTCCATATCCCCAGGAAGATATTGGGCGCGATAACTCACGCCTTGACAGCGGGAGGCCATTTATCATCTTAGATTGCTTCGTGTCGCGCATCTCTAAGAAAAAGATATCACCTGCTGCACGCTAAATCTGTTTCTGAGAAATGCCTGGGTCCTAAGCCTCTACCTGGCGCTGTGGACGTATTAATTTAGCCGTGAGTGAGTGTATGGGAGTCGTATGGTGCTTCCAAGATGGGTAGGGGCAGTTCCAAGATGGGTAGGGGTAGTTCCAAGATGGGTAGGGGTAGTTCCAAGATGGGTAGGGGTAGTTCCAAGGTGGGTAGGTTTTGTTCCAATATGGGTAGGTTTTGTTCCAATATGGGTAGGTTTTGTTCCAAGATGGGTAGGTTTAGTTCCAATATGGGTAGGTTCTGTTCCAATATGGGTAGGTTTTGTTCCAATATGGGTAGGTTTTGTTCCAAGATGGGTAGGATTAGTTCCAAGATGGGTAGGGGTAGTTCCAAGATGGGTAGGGGCAGTTCCAAGATGGGTAGGGGTAGTTCCAAGATGGGTAGGGGTAGTTCCAAGATGGGTAGGTTTAGTTCCAAGATGGGTAGGGGCAGTTCCAAGATGTGTAGGGGTAGTTCCAAGGTGGGTAGGGGTAGTTCCAAGATGGGTAGGGGTAGTTCCAAGATGGGTAGGGGTAGTTCCAAGATGGGTAGGTTTTGTTCCAAGATGGGTAGGTTTAGTTCCAAGATGGGTAGGTTTAGTTCCAAGATGGGTAGGGGTAGTTCCAAGATGGGTAGGGGTAGTTCCAAGATGGGTAGGTTTTGTTCCAAGATGGGTAGGGGTAGTTCCAAGATGGGTAGGTTTAGTTCCAAGATGGGTAGGTTTAGTTCCAAGATGGGTAGGTTTAGTTCCAAGATGGGTAGGTTTTGTTCCAAGATGGGCAGATTTAGTTCCATGATGGGTAGGCGCTCACAGCCTCCAGGTGACATCAGGGAGCAGATGACGTCAGGAGCCAGGTGACTTCAGGAGCCAGGTGACATCAGGAGCCAGGTGACGTCAGGAGCCAGGTGACGTCAGGAGCCAGGTGACGTCAGGAGGCAGGTGACGTCAGGAGGCAGGTGACGTCAGGAGGCAGGTGACGTCAGGAGGCAGGTGACGTCAGGAGGCAGGTGACGTCAGGAGCCAGGTGACATCAGGAACCAGGTGACGTCAGGAGCCAGGTGACATCAGGAACCAGGTGACGTCAGGAACCAGGTGACGTCAGGAGCCAGGTGACGTCAGGAGCCAGGTGACGTCAGGAACCAGATGACGTCAGGAACCAGATGACGTCAGGAACCAGATGACGTCAGGAGCCAGGTGACGTCAGGAGCCAGGTGACGTCAGGAAGCAGATGACGTCAGGAGCCAGGTGACATCAGGAGCCAGGTGACGTCAGGAAGCAGATGACGTCAGGAGCCAGGTGACATCAGGAGCCAGATGACGTCAGGAGCCAGGTGACGTCAAGAGCCAGATGACGTCAGGAACCAGATGACGTCAGGAACCAGATGACGTCAGGAGCCAGGTCACGTCAGGAGCCAGGTGACATCAGGAGCCAGGTGACATCAGGAGCCAGGTGACGTCAGGAGCCAGATGACGTCAGGAACCAGGTGACGTCAGGAACCAGGTGACGTCAGGAACCAGGTGACGTCAGGAGCCAGGTGACGTCAGGAACCAGGTGACGTCAGGAACCAGATGACGTCAGGAACCAGATGACGTCAGGAGCCAGGTGACGTCAGGAGCCAGGTGACGTCAGGAGCCAGGTGACGTCAGGAACCAGGTGACGTCAGAAGCCAGGTGACGTCAGGAATCAGGTGACGTCAGGAGCCAGGAGACGTCAGGAGCCAAGTGACATCATTGAGCAGATGACGTCAGGAGCCAGGTGACGTCAGGAGCCAGGTGACGTCAGGAGCCAGGTGACGTCAGGAACCAAGTGACGTCAGTAGCCAGGTGACGTCAGTAGCCAGGTGACGTCAGGAGCCAGGTGACGTCAGGAGCCAGGTGACGTCAGGAGCCAGGTGACGTCAGGAGCCAGGTGACGTCAGTAGCCAGGTGACGTCAGGAGCCAGGTGACGTCAGGAACCAAGTGACGTCAGTAGCCAGGTGACGTCAGTAGCCAGGTGACGTCAGGAGCCAGGTGACGTCAGTAGCCAGGTGACGTCAGGAGCCAGGTGACGTCAGGAACCAAGTGACGTCAGTAGCCAGGTGACGTCAGTAGCCAGGTGACGTCAGGAACCAAGTGACGTCAGGAACCAAGTGACGTCAGGAGCCAGGTGACGTCAGGAACCAAGTGACGTCAGTAGCCAGGTGACGTCAGGGACCAGCTCCGAACACCGACAAATTCCAATTACCTGGTTAATCTCTACTCATTATAATCGGAATTTTTTCTGCCATTGCTTTTATAATTTAAGAAAATACGTCCAAGATTTTAATTAAAATAATGATCAATTAAGATAACTCGTCCCACTGTGTGTTCACAGTGTAGGCCTATGTTGTCGTTGTTCAGTGTAGGCCTATATTGTCGTTGTTCAGTGTAGGCCTATATTGTCGTTGTTCAGGGTGTAGGTCTATATTGTCGTTGTTCAGTGTAGGCCTATGTTGTCGTTGTTCAGTGTAGGCCTATATTGTCGTTGTTCAGTGTAGGCCTATGTTGTCGTTGTTCAGTGTAGACCTATATTGCCGTTGTTCAGTGCGTAGGCCTATATTGTCGTTGTTCAGGGTGTAGGTCTATATTGTCGTTGTTCAGTGTAGGCCTATATTGTCGTTGTTCAGTGTAGGCCTATATTGTCGTTGTTCAGTGTAGGCCTATATTGCCGTTGTTCAGTGCGTAGGCCTATATTGTCGTTGTTCAGGGTGTAGGCCTATATTGTCGTTGTTCAGTGTAGGCCTATATTGCCGTTGTTCAGTGCGTAGGCCTATATTGTCGTTGTTCAGGGTGTAGGCCTATATTGTCGTTGTTCAGTGTAGGCCTATATTGCCGTTGTTCAGGGTGTAGGCCTATATTGTCTTTGTTCAGGGTGTAGGTCTATATTGTCGTTGTTCACAGTGTAGGTCTATATTGTCGTTGTTCAGTGTAGGCCTATATTGTCGTTGTTCAGTGTAGCCTATATTGTCGTTGTTCACAGTGTAGGTCTATATTGTCGTTGTTCAGTGTAGGCCTATATTGTCGTTGTTCAGTGTAGGCCTATATTGTCGTTGTTCAGTGTAGCCTATATTGTCGTTGTTCAGTGTAGGTCTATATTGTCGTTGTTCACAGTGTAGGCCTATATTGTCGTTGTTCAGTGTAGGCCTATATTGTCGTTGTTCAGTGTAGGCCTATATTGTCGTTGTTCAGTGTAGGTCTATATTGTCGTTGTTCACAGTGTAGGCCTATATTGTCGTTGTTCAGTGTAGGCCTATATTGTCGTTGTTCAGTGTAGGCCTATATTGTCGTTGTTCAGTGTAGCCTATATTGTCGTTGTTCACAGTGTAGGTCTATATTGTCGTTGTTCAGTGTAGGCCTATATTGTCTTTGTTCAGTGTAGGCCTACATTGTCGTTGTTCACAGTGTAGGCCTATATTGTATTTGTTCAGTGTAGGCCTATATTGTCGTTGTTCATTGTGTTCATTGTCGTTAAAAATTCTGCTCCGTGTAATATTAAGTGAGGGTGTGAGCCAGAACACAGCACAGAGAACATGCACAGCCAGAACACAGCACAGAGAACATGGACAGCCAGAACACAGCACAGAGAACATGCACAGCCAGAACACAGCACAGAGAACATGCACAGCCAGAACACAGCACAGAGAACATGCACAGCCAGAACACAGCACAGAGAACATGCACAGCCAGAACACAGCACAGAGAACATGCACAGCCAGAACACAGCACAGAGAACATGCACAGCCAGAACACAGCACAGAGAACATGCACAGCCAGAACACAGCACAGAGAACATGCACAGCCAGAACACAGCACAGAGAACATGCACAGCCAGAACACAGCACAGAGAACATGCACAGCCAGAACACAGCACAGAGAACATGCACAGCCAGAACACAGCACAGAGAACATGCACAGCCAGAACACAGCACAGAGAACATGCACAGCCAGAACACAGCACAGAGAACATGCACAGCCAGAACACAGCACAGAGAACATGCACAGCCAGAACACAGCACCAGAACATGCACAGCCAGAACACAGCACAGAGAACATGCACAGCCAGAACACAGCACAGAGAACATGCACAGCCAGAACACAGCACCAGAACATGCACAGCCAGAACACAGCACAGAGAACAGGAACATGACAGAACAGTGTAAGGCACAAGAGGTACAGTGGTACCCTACACTTGGACACCCTTCACCTGGACACCCTACACCTGGACACCCTTCACCTGGACACCCTACACCTGGACACCCTACACCTGGACACCCTACACCTGGACACCCTACTCCTGGACACCCTACACTTGGACACCCTACACCTGGACACCCTACACTTGGACACCCTACACCTGGTCACCCTACACCTGGACACCCTACACCTGGACACCCTACACCTGGACACCCTACACCTGGACACCCTACACCTGGACACCCTACACCTGGACACCCTACACCTGGACACCCTACACCTGGACACCCTACACTTGGACACCCTACACCTGGACACCCTACACCTGGACACCCTACACCTGGACACCCTACACCTGGACACCCTACACCTGGACACCCTACACTTGGACACCCTACACCTGGACACCCTACACCTGGACACCCTACACCTGGACACCCTACACTTGGACACCCTACACCTGGACACCCTACACCTGGACACCCTACACCTGGACACCCTACACCTGGACACCCTACACCTGGACACCCTACACCTGGACACCCTACACCTGGACACCCTACACCTGGACACCCTACACCTGGACACCCTACACCTGGACACCCTACACCTGGACACCCTACACCTGGACACCCTACACCTGGACACCCTTCACCTGGACACCCTACACCTGGACACCCTTCACCTGGACACCCTACACCTGGACACCCTTCACCTGGACACCCTACACCTGGACACCCTACACCTGGACACCCTACACCTGGACACCCTACACCTGGACACCCTACACTTGGACACCCTACACCTGGACACCCTACACCTGGACACCCTACACCTGGACACCCTACACCTGGACACCCTACACTTGGACACCCTACACCTGGACACCCTACACCTGGACACCCTACACCTGGACACCCTACACCTGGACACCCTACACCTGGACACCCTACACCTGGACACCCTACACCTGGACACCCTACACCTGGACACCCTTCACCTGGACACCCTACACCTGGACACCCTTCACCTGGACACCCTTAACTTGGACACCCTACACCTGGACACCCTACACCTGGACACCCTACACCTGGACACCCTTCATCTGGACACCCTACACCTGGACACCCTACACCTGGACACCCTACACTTGGACACCCTACACCTGGACACCCTACACCTGGACACCCTTCATCTGGACACCCTACACCTGGACACCCTTCATCTGGACACCCTACACCTGGACACCCTTCACCTGAACACCCTACACTTGGACACCCTTCATCTGGACACCCTACACCTGGACACCCTTCACCTGAACACCCTACACCTGAACACCCTACACTTGGACACCCTACACCTGGACACCCTACACCTGGACACCCTACACTTGGACACCCTACACCTGGACACCCTACACCTGGACACCCTACACCTGGACACCCTACACCTGGACACCCTTCACCTGGACACCCTTCACTTGGACACCCTACACCTGGACATCCTACACCTGGACACCCTACACCTGGACACCCTACACCTGGACACGTTTCTAAATAGATGTTTCCTGTAGTATGTGTTATTGACAGTTATTCTTGTGTGAGCTTCGCGACTGGTTGGTTTGGTACTCACCCGAGCCCAATCGCTTCTTCCAGGTATCGTGTTGTGTATGTCAGTGGCTATCATGCTCCGCTTGTTATCTTGCTATTCACTATTTCCTCTCCTCCTTACACTAAGAGGAGAGGAAAGTCACTGAGCATCTTCACCCCAGAGATGCTCATAGTGAATAGATTGTTTGTTTACATTCGATCGTCATGTGTTTCCTGAATTCACCGGAGCGAGTGTTGATTTACGTCGTTTATATAATCTTTAGTTCACTTATTGTTTTCATGTTCATTGATTAGGAGTTAATTTTTGGCAAAAATTATATACAAAATTTAACGTGGTTCGTTGATAAATTTGTGTTTGTGTCGTGTTTGTGATTTTGTGTATTATGTTTGTGTGTGAGGTGTAGAAGGCCTTACGTATGGTGGTGTATGTGTCGTGTTAGTGGTGGTGTATGTGTCGTGTTAGTGGTGGTGTATGTGTCGTGTTAATGGTGGTGTATGTGTCGTGTTAATGGTGGTGTATGTGTCGTGTTTATGGTGGTGTATGTGTCGTGTTTATGGTGGTGTATGTGACGTGTTTATGGTGGTGTATGTGTCGTGTTTATGGTGGTGTATGTGACGTGTTAATACTGGTGTATGTGTCGTGTTAGTGGTGGTGTATGTGTCGTGTTTATAGTGGTGTATGTGTCGTGTTTATGGTGGTGTATGTGTCGTGTTTATGGTGGTGTATGTGTCGTGTTTATACTGGTGTATGTGTCGTGTTAATGGTGGTGTATGTGTCGTGTTTATGGTGGTGTATGTGTCGTGTTTATGGTGGTGTATGTGTCGTGTTTATGGTGGTGTATGTGTCGTGTTTATGGTGGTGTATGTGTCGTATTTATGGTGGTGTATGTGACGTGTTAATACTGGTGTATGTGACGTGTTTATAGTGGTGTATGTGTCTTGTTTATGGTGGTGTATGTGTCGTGTTAATGGTGGTGTATGTGTCGTGTTAGTGGTGGTGTATGTGTCGTGTTTATGGTGGTGTATGTGACGTGTTTATGGTGGTGTATGTGTCGTGTTTATGGTGGTGTATGTGTCGTGTTTATGGTGGTGTATGTGTCGTGTTTATTGTGGTGTATGTGTCGTGTTTATGGTGGTGTATGTGTCGTGTTTATGGTGGTGTATGTGACGTGTTTATGGTGGTGTATGTGTCGTGTTTATGGTGGTGTATGTGTCGTATTTATGGTGGTGTATGTGACGTGTTAATACTGGTGTATGTGACGTGTTTATAGTGGTGTATGTGTCTTGTTTATGGTGGTGTATGTGTCGTGTTAATGGTGGTGTATGTGTCGTGTTAGTGGTGGTGTATGTGTCGTGTTTATGGTGGTGTATGTGACGTGTTTATGGTGGTGTATGTGTCGTGTTTATGGTGGTGTATGTGTCGTGTTTATGGTGGTGTATGTGTCGTGTTAATGGTGGTGTATGTGTCGTGTTTATGGTGGTGTATGTGTCGTGTTTATGGTGGTGTATGTGTCGTGTTTATGGTGGTGTATGTGTCGTGTTTATGGTGGTGTATGTGTCGTGTTTATGGTGGTGTATATGTCGTGTTTATGGTGGTGTATGTGTCGTGTTTATGGTGGTGTATGTGTCGTGTTTATACTGGTGTATGTGTCGTGTTAATGGTGGTGTATGTGTCGTGTTTATGGTGGTGTATGTGTCGTGTTTATGGTGGTGTATGTGTCGTGTTAATGGTGGTGTATGTGTCGTGTTAATGGTGGTGTATGTGTCGTGTTAATGGTGGTGTATGTGTCGTGTTAATGGTGGTGTATGTGTCGTGTTAATGGTGGTGTATGTGTCGTGTTTATGGTGGTGTATGTGTCGTGTTTATGGTGGTGTATGTGTCGTGTTTATGGTGGTGTATGTGTCGTGTTTATGGTGGTGTATGTGTCGTGTTTATGGTGGTGTATGTGTCGTGTTAATGGTGGTGTATGTGTCGTGTTTATGGTGGTGTATGTGTCGTGTTTATGGTGGTGTATGTGTCGTGTTTATGGTGGTGTATGTGTCGTGTTAATGGTGGTGTATGTGTCGTGTTAATGGTGGTGTATGTGTCGTGTTTATGGTGGTGTATGTGTCGTGTTTATGGTGGTGTATGTGTCATGTTAATGGTGGTGTATGTGTCGTGTTAATGGTGGTGTATGTGTCGTGTTAATGGTGGTGTATGTGTCGTGTTAATGGTGGTGTATGTGTCGTGTTTATGGTGGTGTATGTGTCGTGTTTATGGTGGTGTATGTGTCGTGTTTATGGTGGTGTATGTGTCGTGTTTATGGTGGTGTATGTGTCGTGTTAATGGTGGTGTATGTGTCGTGTTAATGGTGGTGTATGTGTCCTGTTTATGGTGGTGTATGTGTCGTGTTAATGGTGGTGTATGTGTCGTGTTAATGGTGGTGTATGTGTCGTGTTAGTGGTGGTGTATGTGTCGTGTTAATGGTGGTGTATGTGTCGTGTTAATGGTGGTGTATGTGTCGTGTTTATGGTGGTGTATGTGTCGTGTTTATGGTGGTGTATGTGTCGTGTTAATGGTGGTGTATGTGTCGTGTTTATGGTGGTGTATGTGTCGTGTTTATGGTGGTGTATGTGTCGTGTTTATGGTGGTGTATGTGTCGTGTTTATGGTGGTGTATGTGTCGTGTTTATGGTGGTGTATGTGTCGTGTTAATGGTGGTGTATGTGTCGTGTTAATGGTGGTGTATGTGTCCTGTTTATGGTGGTGTATGTGTCCTGTTTATGGTGGTGTATGTGTCGTGTTAATGGTGGTGTATGTGTCGTGTTAATGGTGGTGTATGTGTCGTGTTAGTGGTGGTGTATGTGTCGTGTTAATGGTGGTGTATGTGTCGTGTTAATGTTGGTGTATGTGTCGTGTTAATGTTGGTGTATGTATCGTGTTTATGGTGGTGTATGTGTCGTGTATGTTTCATTGTGCTGGCAATGTCCCCCCCTCCCCCCCTCCCCCCCCCCCTTCGTTTCAGCTCGTCTAGTGGAGGGAGACTTAAGGCCTTAAGTCTTGCTAAGTCTGGGTCACTTACCTCTGGACACTCTCCAAGTTAATTTATTTTTATTAAACGAGGATCAATTACAATCTGTTGCGCATTTTGCAGACTCGTTCTGACATGTGTAGAGTGTTCAGAGTCCTGAACGACTCTTTGTTCGCATTCCTAAAGCGTTGCAGATGCCGATGATGATGTTCGTTTTAAGTGGGGCATCTATGGATAAGTTTATTGCAACATTAAAATTATTATGTTATCTGATTCCAGGAAGATTTGTTCTATCGTATATTTCTTTGTGTCTGGTTCACCTGTTCTCAACACCAAGCTGCGTTAGTTAGCACTTGCTGGAGTTGAACTCTTGTAGCCTCTAGTTACGACCATTTTTTTTTAATATTCAAATCATCTGGTAGTATTTTGCTGTTTTTTCGTCGCATTTATTCTTTTCATGTTAATTAGAAATTAACTAAAATCGGCCATGGAGCTTCCCGGCCGAGCGGACAGCACGTTGGACACGTGTTCCTGTGGTCCCGGGTTCGATCCCGGGCGCCGGCTAGAAACGATGGGCAGAGTTTCTTTCACCCTATGCCCTTGTTACCTACGGGCAGTAAAATAGGTACCTGGGTGTTAGTCAGCTGTCACGGGCTGCTTCCTGGGGGTGGAGGCCTGGTCGAGGACCGGGCCGCGGGGACACTAAAGCCCCGAAATCAACTCAAGATAACCTCAAGAAGATAGAAATAGGAATGGATGTTGTACTGCTATCTTAGGATACTCCGGGATATTATGCGTTACTCTCAAGTCCATTTTCTCCCTGTGGCTCTCTGTCTTCTGTCGCTTAGGTATTTCTTTATCAACCGGGTCACGTTGCTTCTCCCTCCTCTCTCCGTCTTAAATAATCCGTCTTTGTCCATCCTGTCAATTCCTCTGATTGAATTTTGTATGTGGCGATCATGCCTCCCCGGGCTCTTCCGGCTTGCCTCTTACTCTTAACTCATGCCTCTTAGTTCTGGGACTAGCCTAGTGGCATACCTCTCAACTTTTTCCAGCTTCGTCTTGTGCTTGACAAGGTACGGGCTTGTGACACAGTGTAGATATCTGTAGACAGATAGTGAGTGTAGATATATGTAGATATGTGTAGACACAGTGTAGATATCTGTAGACAGATATCTACATCTACACTGTAGGCAGACAGTGTAGATGACAGATGTCTGTCTAAACAGTTTAATTCGTCCATCTCTCTCTGTCTTTTCTGATCTCGATCGCCATATTTTGCTGAAAGGTTATTTGCATTCTTATCATTGTAAAAGTTAATTATGAGAACTGATGCACCAAATGTTTTTAAACAATAATGTTCAGAAATATGATAAGAACATCCGGGTTCTCATTACGGGTCACCTGTCGGGTCAGGGGTCACCTGTCGGGTCAGGGTTCACCTGTCGGGTCAGGGGTCACCTGTCGGGTCAGGGGTCACCTGTCGGGTCAGGGGTCACCTGTCGGGTCAGGGGTCACCTGTCGGGTCAGGGGTCACCTGTCGGGTCAGGGGTCACCTGTCGGGTCAGGACTAAGGGAAACTACAGAAGGCCTATTGGCCTATACGATGCAGCTCCTATTTATAACTAACTAAACTAATGTATATAAGATTGAACATCTGCCTGTTGGAAGTTGTGGGCCTAAGGCTCGCGGCTAGCTTCACTAAACTTGCGCAGGGTGATTTGTGATTGTGTTGTCTGTGTTGTAGGGTTGTTTGGGTCGACCCCATTCCCCTCGTGAAGAAGGAGCGGCACCTATTTCGAAAGAACACGACTCGTGTGATACATGAATTGTGAGTTTGATTGTCAATAGAATGTTAAAGGAAATTTTACGTATTTTAGGGATGTGAAATCAACGTCGGTAATGTTACTGGAACCGTTTGTGCCCACTGGGAGTGAGAACGGGAAGGAATGAGGATGAGAGAGAGAATGGGAGGTAAATATGAAAAGAGAGTGATAAAGAGGGAGATACAAAGGGTAAAGTGACTAGGAGGGGAATAACTTGAGCAATATACCAACAACCCTATTATTAAAGCCAGTATTTACCCAGGTCTTTTCCTGAAAATATAAACCTTACTAATTTGTATCCATTTATTTGCGTTCCATATTATGTTGAAATGTTAAACAACCTATTAATATCTCCCATTATTATTCTCTCTCACCCATCTGGATACTTGAATCCCGTCGCCTCTTGCTTCTAATCGTTTAGAAATTTTTAATTATGTTTCATTAAGCAGGAAAATTTTAATATAGTTTTGGTATTAAATATGCATCCTTCTCCTTCACTGGAGCCGGTCGGCCGAGCGGACAGCACGCTGGACTTGTGATCCTGTGGTCCCGGGTTCGATCCCAGGCGCCGGCGAGAAACAGTGGGCAGAGTTTCTTTCACCCTATGCCCCCTGTTACCTAGCAGTAAAATAGGTACCTGGGTGTTAATCAGCTGTCACGGGCTGCTTCCTGGGGGTGGAGGCCTGGTCGAGGACCGGGCCGCGGGGACACTAAAGCCCCGAAATCATCTCAAGATAACCTCAAGGAAGAAGATAGTCCCCAAGAGGCTCGATACTGAAATAATCTATTCCTTCTAGCAATAGATTATTCTATTTTTGTATTGACTGTCAGTGTATTGACTGTCAGTGTATTGACTGTCAGTGTATTGACTGTCAGTGTATTGACTGTCAGTGTATTGACTGTCAGTGTATTGACTGTCAATATTGACTGTCAGTGTATTGACTGTCAATATTGACTGTCAGTGTATTGACTGTCAGTGTATTGACTGTCAGTGTATTGACTGTCAGTGTATTGACTGTCAGTGTATTGACTGCCAGTGTATTGACTGTCAGTGTATTGACTGCCAGTATATTGACTGTCAGTGTGTTGACTGTCAGTGTATTGACTGTCAGTGTATTGACTGTCAGTGTATTGACTGCCAGTGTATTGACTGTCAGTGTGTTGACTGTCAGTGTATTGACTGTCAGTGTATTGACTGTCAGTGTATTGACTGTCAATATTGACTGTCAGTGTATTGACTGTCAGTGTATTGACTGTCAGTGTATTGACTGTCAGTGTATTGACTGTCAGTGTATTGACTGTCAGTGTATTGACTGTCAGTGTATTGACTGTCAGTGTATTGACTGTCAGTGTATTGACTGTCAGTGTATTGACTGTCAGTGTGTTGACTGTCAGTGTATTGACTGTCAGTGTGTTGACTGTCAGTGTATTGACTGTCAGTGTATTGACTGTCAGTGTATTGACTGTCAGTGTATTGACTGCCAGTGTATTGACTGTCAATATACTGACTGCCAATATACTGACTGCCAATATACTGACTGCCAATATACTGACTGCCAATATACTGACTGCCAGTGTATAAATGTTGTGGTTCACTCGTGTCAACAAATCGTGTGTATACATGTGGGCAACATTAGGCGGCTCACTACAGAGCTCTTGATCACTCAGCTTCCCACAATTTCCCTCTCGGGTTAAACTCAGTTTATGCTAAATATCTGTTTCCTTTGAGCTTAGCAATTTCTTATGAAACTTTGGAGCCTCTTGCTCTCCTTCCTCTCTAATGAGACGGTGGTGAAGAGCGGTGTCAAAGGCTTTGCTCAAGTCCAAGTTCAAAAGCTCTCAATGCTTTCTTGACCAAGATTCGATTTGCTGCTGCCAAGGAAGGAATAAGATGGAGCACTGAGGCAGCGGTTTGTTGGTGTGTGGCGGGCTGAGACGGTTGGGCCATCTTGATGCATCGTCAGTACTCACCTAGGTGTGCTTGCGGGGGTTGAGCTCTGGCTCTTTGGTCCCGCCTCTCAACTGTTAATCAACTGATGTACAGGTTTCTGAGCCTATTGGGCTCTATCATATCTACACTTGAAACTGTGTATGGAGTCAGCCTCCATCACATCACTTCCTAATGCATTCCATTTGTCAACCACTCTGACACTAAAAAAGTTCTTTCTAATATCTCTGTGGTTTATTTGGGCACTCAGTTTCCATCTGTGTCCCCTAATGCGTGTGCCCCTTGTGTTAAATAGACTATCTTTATCTACCCTATTAATTTCTTTGAGAATCTTGAATGTGGTGATTATGTCCCCTATCCCTAACTCTTCAGTCTTCCCGCGACGTGAGGTTTAATTTCCGTAGTATCTCCTCATAGCTCATACCTCTCAGTTCGGGTATTAGTCTGGTGGCAAACCTTTGAACCTTTACCAGTTTACTCTTATGCTTGACTAGATATGGACTCCATGCTGCAGCCGCATACTCCAGGATTGGCCTAACATATGTGGTATACAAAGTTCTGAATGATTCCTTACACAAGTTTCTAAAGGCCGTTCGTATGTTGGCCAGCCAGGCATATGCTGCTGATGTTATCCTCTTGATATGGGCTGCAAGGGGACAGGTCTGGCGTGATATCAACCCCCAGGTCTTTCTCTCTCTCTGACTTTTGAAGTATTTCATCTCCCAAATGATACCTTGTATCTGGTCTCCTGCTCCCTACCCCTATCTTCCTTAAATTACATTTTCTTGGGTTAAATTCTAACAACCATTTGTTCGAGTATTCCTTAAGTTTGTCTAGGTCTTCTTGAAGCCTCAAGCAGTCCTTCTCATAATTTTGGCGTCGTCAGCAAACATTGAGAGAAATGAGTCTATACCCTCCGGGAGATCATTTACGTATATCAGGAACAGGATAGGTCCGAGTACAGAGCCCTGTGGGACTCCACTGGTGACTTCACGCTAATCGGAGGTCTCACCCCACACTGTAACTCTCCGCTTCCTATTGCTTAGGTATTCCCTTATCCACTGCAGCACCTTACTAGATACTTGTACTCCTGCCTGTCTCCAGCTTATGTACCAGCCTCTTATGGGGTACTTTGTCAAAGGCTTTCGGACAATCCAAGAAAATGCAGTCTGCCCAGCCTCCTCTTTCTTGCTTAATCTTTGTCCCCTGGTCGTAAAATTCTATCAAGCCTGTAAGGCAAGATTTACCCTCCCTGAACCCATGTTGGCGATTTGTCACGAAGTCCCTTCTCTCCAGATGTGTTACCAGGATTCTTTTCACGATCTTCTCCATCACCTTGCATGGTATACAAGTTAAGGACACTGGCCTGTAGTTTAGTGCCTCTTGTCTGTCGCCCTTTTTGTATATTGGGACCACATTTGCCGTCTTCCATATTTCTGGTAGGTCTCCCGTCTCCAGTGACCTACTATACACTATGGAGAGTGGCAAGCAAAGTGCCTCTGCACACTCTTTCAGTACCCATGGTGAGATCCCGTCTGAACCAACAGCCTTTCTCACATCCAGATCCAACAGATGTCTCAAGACCTCATCTCTCATAATTTCGAATCCTTCCAAGGCTGCCTGGTTTACTTCCCTTTCTCCTAGCACAGTGACCTCACCTTGTTCTATTGTGAAGACCTCCTGGAACCTCTTGTTGAGTTCCTCACACACCTCTTTGTCATTCTCTGTATACCTGTCCTCGCCTGTTCTAAGTTTCATTACCTGTTCTTTCACTGCTGTTTTCCTCCTGATGTGACTGTAGAATAGCTTTGGTTCGGCCTTGGCTTTGTTTGCTATATAATTTTCATAATTTTTCTCTGCTTCTCTTCTCACACTAACATACTCATTTCTGGTTCTCTGGTATCTCTCTCTGCTTTCAGGTTTTCTGTTATTTTGGAAGTTCCTCCACGCCCTTTCGTTCAGTTCCTTTGCTTCCATACATGCCCTATTATACCATGGATTCTTTGCTTCTCGGATTTTTCCCTTTGGGCCGGGATGAACCTGTTTACTGCTTCCTGACACTTTTGGGTGACATAGTTCATCATGTCTTGAACAGACTTAGCTCTGAGGTCTGTGTCCCATGGTATATACCTAAGGAAACCTCTCATTTCCTCATAATTCTCCTTTCGGTATGCCAGCCTTTTGTTTCCTAGTTCTTTTTTGGGGGAGAAAAATCCTAGCTCTACCAGGTACTTAAAGATCAATATACTGTGGTCACTCATTCCCAAGGGTGCTTCCAACTTAACTTTCCTTGTATCCCATTCATAAAGGGTAAATATCAGATCAAGCATGGCTGGTTCATCTTCCCCCCCTCTCATTCTTGTCGGTTCCTTGATGGGTTGGCTTAGAAAATTTTCTTGATGTCACGTCCAGCAGTTTAGCTCTCCATATTTGATCCTCCATGCGGGTCTCTGTTCTCCCAATCTATTTTCCCGTGGTTGAAGTCTACCATAATTAGTAGTCCAGATCCATTCCTGATAGCAACAGAAGCTGCTCTCTCTATTATGTTAATGGTGGCCATGTTGTTTCTATCATATTCCTGTCTGGGTCTTCTGTCATTTGGTGGTGGATTATATATGACTACGACTATAATTTTTTGTCCTCCAGTTGTTATGGTACCTGTTATTAAGTCACTGAAACCTTCACAGCCCTGAACAACCAACTCCTCAAAGTCCCAGCCATTTCTTACCAGCAGAGCTACACCACCCCCACCTCTTCCTTCCCTCTCTTTCCTCATAACATAATAGTCCTGTGGGAACACTGCAATTGTCTTTATGAGTGCTGAGTGCTTTTATGTCTGGGTTCTCTGCTAGTACCCATTCTCCAAGTTCATTTGT
Source organism: Procambarus clarkii (assembly GCF_020424385.1). NCBI lineage: Eukaryota > Metazoa > Arthropoda > Malacostraca > Decapoda > Cambaridae > Procambarus > Procambarus clarkii. The sequence goes on along the minus strand of NW_025557892.1, from coordinate 26,099 downwards.
TTTATTTATAATCCCATGTATGTTAGTGTACATTGCCTTGAGACACACTTTCTTCTGTCCCTTCTCAAATCTCCTTCTTGGTGAGTGTTCTGCTGGTGGGAGGAGCAGTTCCATAGGTGTAAGGATTTGTGAGGTGGGTAACAGCGTCTCAGAGGAAACCGGGATGAGGGGTGGGGGTCAAGTGAAGGGGGAGGGAGTATGGGATGAAGGGGGAGGGAGGACTGGGAGGGAAAGGGGGAAGGGGGATACAAGGTGGAGTAGGGGAGGGGTAGCAGGGTGGGAATGGGGTGAGGGGGGAGGGAGTGTGAGTGTGTGTGTGTGTGTGTGTGTGTGTGTGTGTGTGTGTGTGTGTGTGTGTGTGTGTGTGTGTGTGTGTGTGTGTGTGTGTGTGTGTGAAAACAAAAATTGTTAGTAGCTAGTAACAGTTGATAATGTAGACAAACTTTACTACTTGTAATCCTTATGTAAACAACCTTCGATTTTCCAGTCATGTTTAATTCCATCGTTGTCCACTTGAGCTGATTATGATTCGATCTAATCAGTTTGTGCGGCACATTAAGTTACTGATCTTTATTAGGAATGTTTTAAATGATATATAATATGAATGTTGAGTGTCACCTGGTGATGGACACCTGTCAGGTCATCAGGGTAAAACACTACTCAAGTCATCACGGACTTTACCTTGCACTTCTCAGGTGCTTTATTGTGTGTTTTAATGTTGTTTTAATATAGAATATCTATGACGTGTTTATGTGTCTTGATTCGTCGGGGATATTCTAGTTGGCGTTGTTTTTGTGAATGTGTTTGTTGTTTGTGGTGTGTTTGTGGTGGGTTTGTGGCGTGTTTGTGGGGTGTTTGTGGTGTGTTTGTGGTGTGTTTGTGGTGTGTTTGTGGTGGTTGAGGTGTGTTTGTGGTGGTTGAGGTGTGTTTGTGGTGGGTTTGTGGGGGGTTTGTGGGGTGTTTGTGGGGTGTTTGTGGTGTGATTGTGGTGTGTTTGTGGTGTGTTTGTGGCGTGTTTGTGGCGTGTTTGTGGCGTGTTTGTGGTGTGTTTGTGGTGTGTTTGTGGTGTGTTTGTGGTGTGTTTGTCGCGAGTTTGTGGTGTGTTTGTGGGGTGTTTGTGGTGGGTTTGTGGGGTGTTTGTGGTGTGTTTGTGGGGTGTTTGTGGTGTGTTTGTGGGGTGTTTGTGGTGGGTTTGTGGGGTGTTTGTGGTGGGTTTGTGGTGGGTTTGTGGTGTGTTTGTGGTGTGTTTGTGGTGTGTTTGTGGTGTGTTTGTGGTGTGTTTGTGGTGTGTTTGTGGTGTGTTTGTGGTGTGTTTGTGGTGGTTGAGGTGTGTTTGTGGTGGGTTTGTGGTGTGTTTGTGGTGTGTTTGTGGTGTGTTTGTGGTGGGTTTGTGGTGTGTTTGTGGTGTGTTTGTGTTGTGTTTGTGGTGGGTTTGTGTTGTGTTTGTGGTGGGTTTGTGGTGTGTTTGTGGTGGGTTTGTGGTGTGTTTGTGGTGTGTTTGTGGTGTGTTTATGGTGTGTTTGTGGTGTGTTTATGGTGTGTTTGTGGTGGGTTTGTGGTGTATTTGTGGTGTGTTTGTGGTGTGTTTATGGTGTGTTTGTGGTGTGTTTATGGTGTTTGTGCCGTGTTTGTGGTGGGTTTGTGGCGTGTTTGTGCCGTGGTTGTGGCGTGTTTGTGGTGGGTTTGTGGCGTGTTTGTGGTGGGTTTGTGGCGTGTTTGTGGCGTGTTTGTGGTGGGTTTGTGGTGTGTTTGTGGCGTGATTGTGGTGGGTTTGTGGCGTGTTTGTGGTGGGTTTGTGGCGTGTTTGTGTTGGGTTTGTGGCGTGTTTGTGGGGGGTTTGTGGCGTGTTTGTGGTGGGTTTGTGGCGTGTTTGTGGTGTGTTTGTGGTGTGTTTGTGGTGTGTTTGTGGTGTGTTTGTGGTGTGTTTGTGGTGGGTTTGTGGCGTGTTTGTGTTGGGTTTGTGGCGTGTTTGTGGGGGGTTTGTGGCGTGTTTGTGGGGGGTTTGTGGCGTGTTTGTGGCGTGTTTGTGGTGTGTTTGTGGTGTGTTTGTGGTGGGTTTGTGGTGTGTTTGTGGTGTGTTTGTGGTGTGTTTGTGGTGTGTTTGTGGTGTGTTTGTGGTGTGTTTGTGGTGTGTTTGTGGTGTGTTTGTGGTGTGTTTGTGGTGGGTTTGTGGCGTGTTTGTGGTGTGTTTGTGGTGTGTTTGTGGTGTGTTTGTGGTGTGTTTGTGGTGTGTTTGTGGTGTGTTTGTGGTGTGTTTGTGGTGTGTTTGTGGTGTGTTTGTTGTGTGTTTGTTGTGTGTTTGTTGTGTGTTTGTGGTGTGTTTGTGGTGTGTTTGTGGTGTGTTTGTTGTGTGTTTGTGGTGTGTTTGTGGTGTGTTTGTGGTGTGTTTGTGGTGTGTTTGTGGTGTTTGTGTTTGTGGTGGTGGGTTTGTGGCGTGTTTCTGTGGTTTGTGGCGTGTTTCTGTGGTTTGTGGTGTGTTTCTGTGGTTTGTGGCGTGTTTGTGGCGTGTTTGTGGTGTGTTTGTGGTGTGTTTGTGGTGGGTTTGTGGTGTGTTTGTGGTGTGTTTGTGGTGTGTTTGTCGGGTGTGTTTGTGTGTGTGTTTGTGGTGTGTTTGGCGGGTGTTTTGTGGTGTGTTTGTGGTGTGTTTGTGGTGTGTTTGTGGTGTGTTTGTGGTGTGTTTGTGGTGTGTTTGTGGTGTGTTTGTGGTGTGTTTGTGGTGTGTTTGTGGTGTGTTTGTGGTGTGTTTGTGGTGTGTTTGTGGCGTGTTTGTGGTGGGTTTGTGGTGTGTTTGTGGTGGGTTTGTGGCGTGTTTGTGGTGTGTTTGTGGTGTGTTTGTGGTGTGTTTGTGGTGTGTTTGTGGTGTGTTTGTGGTGTGTTTGTGGTGTGTTTGTGGTGTGTTTGTGGTGGGTTTGTGGCGTGTTTGTGGTGGGTTTGTGGCGTGTTTGTGGTGTGTTTGTGGCGTGTGTGGGGGGTTTGTGGCGTGTTTGTGGTGTGTTTGTGGTGTGTTTGTGGTGGGTTTGTGGCGTGTTTGTTGTGTGTGGTGTGTTTGTGGTGGGTTTGTTTGTTTGTGGTGTGTTTGTGGTGTGTTTCTGTGGTTTGTGGCGTGTTTGTGGTGTGTTTGTGGTGTGGTTTGTGGTGTGTTTGTGGTGTGTTTGTGGTGTGTTTGTGGTGTGTTTGTGGTGTTTGTGGTGTGTTTGTGGTGTGTTTGTGGTGTGTTTGTGGTGTTTGTGTGTTTTGTGGTGTGTTTGTGGTGTGTTTGTGGTGTGTTTGTGGTGTGTTTGTGGTGTTTGTGGTGTGTTTGTGGTGTGTTTGTTGTGTGTTTGTGTGGTTTGTTGCTGTGGTGTGTAGTGTGTTTGGTGTGTTTGTGGTGTGTTTGTGGTGTGTTTGTGTGGTGTGTGGTGGTGTGTGGTGTGTTTGTGGTGTGTTGGTGTGTGGTGTGTTTGTGGTGTGTTTGTGGTGTGTTTGTGGTGGTGTTTTTGTGGTGTGTTTGTGGTGTGTTTGTGGTGTGTGGTGTGTTTGTGGTGTGTTTGTGGTGGGTTTGTGGCGTGTTTGTGGTGTGTTTGTGGTGGGTGTGTTTGTGGTGTTTTGTGGCGTGGTTGTGGTGTGTTTGTGGTGGGTTTGTGGTGGGTTTGTGACGTGTTTGTGGCGTGTTTGTGGTGTGTTTGTGGTGGGTTTGTGGCGTGTTTGTGGCGTGTTTGTGGTGTATTTGTGGTGTGTTTGTGGCGTGTTTGTGGTGTGTTTGTGTTGTTTGTGGTGGGTTTGTGGTGTGTTTGTGGCGTGTTTGTGGCGTGTTTGTGATGTGTTTGTGGTGGGTTTGTGGCGTGTTTGTGGCGTGTTTGTGGTGTGTTTGTGGTGTGTTTGTGGCGTGTTTGTGATGTGTTTGTGCTGTGTTTGTGGTGTGTTTGTGGTGTGTTTGAGGTGTGTTTGAGGTGTGTTTGTGGTGTGTTTGTGGTGTGTTTGTGTTGTGTTTGTGGTGTGTTTGTGGCTTGTTTGTGGCGTGTTTGTGATGTGTTTGTGGTGTGTTTGTGGTGTGTTTGTGGTGTGTTTGTGGTGTGTTTGTGGCGTGTTTGTGGCGTGTTTGTGGTGGGTTTGTGGTGTGTTTGTGGTGTGTTTGTGGTGTGATTGTGGTGGGTTTGTGGTGGGTTTGTGTGTTTGTGGTGTGTTTGTGGTGTGATTGTGGTGGGTTTGTGGTGGGTTTGTGTGTTTGTGGTGTGTTTGTGGTGTGTTTGTGGCGTGTTTGTGGTCACTCGAAATATTTTCTAGACTTAATGTAGTATTAGGAGAGAAAATATCTAATTATACCAATATTTCAGTACCACCACCACCACTACCACCACTACCACCACTACACCACCACAACCACCACTACCACCACTACCACCACTACCACCACCACCTCACCCCCCAACAACTAACCACCCTCCCCCTCCCCCCACAGGCCAGGCGTTATGGCTGAAGAAGGAACCAAGTTGTTCCCATACTACCGAGTGGTCTTCAACTCCTCCGACTACCACGATGCCTACGACGAGCTCCAACGACTCTCAGATGAGGTTCTCACCCGCCTGGCCAGCAGTACGACCACTGACGCCGACGACCCCCTCCCCCCACACCACCACAACTCCCCCACCACACTACAAGAGGTGAGACGTTGATTACCAACTTTGTATTTACTATTTGTCTCCCCAGAATCTAGCTCTTAGCTCTTGGACCCCGCCTTTCTCACCAATCTATTGGGCCTCTATTATATCTACTACTGTATTTTTAACACTCGCACACACACTTGTAAGGGGATTGATAGCTGAGTGGGCAGCGCTCTGTACTCGTAATCCTAGGGTCCGGGTTCGATTCCCGGTGATGGTAGAAACGGAATGGGAAGAGTTTCTTTCACCTGGATGCTCCTGTTATCTTGTAGTAAATAGGTAACTGTTAAGGGCACCTTCCTGGGTGGGTGTGTGTGTGTGTACTCACCTAGTTGTGTTTGCGGGGGTTGAGCTTTGGCTCTTTGGTCCCGCCTCTCAACTGTCAATCAACTGGTGTCCAGATTCCTGAGCCTATTGGGCTCTATCATATCTACACTTGAAACTGTGTATGGAGTCAGCCTCCACCACATCACCCCCTAATGCATTCCATTTGTCAACCACTCTGACACTAAAAAAGTTCTTTCTAATATCTCTGTGGCTCATTTGGGCGCTCAGTTTCCACCTGTGTCCCCTTGTGCGTGTGCCCATTGTGTTAAATAGCCTGTCTTTATCTACCCTATCAATTCCCTTCAGAATCTTGAATATGGTGATCATGTCCCCCTAACTCATCTGTCTTCTAGCGAAGTGAGGTTTAATTCCCATAGCCTCTCCTCGTAGCTCATACCTCTCAGCTCGGGTACTAATCTGGTGGCAAACCTTTGAACCTTTTCCAGTTTAGTCTTATCCTTGACTAGATATGGACTCCATGCTGGGGCTGCATACTCCAGGATTGGTCTGACATATGTGGTATACAAAGTTCTGAATGATTCTTTACACAAGTTTCTGAATGCCGTTCGTATGTTGGCCAGCCTGGCATATGCCGCTGATGTTATCCGCTTGATATGTGCTGCAGGAGACAGGTCTGGCGTGATATCAACCCCCAAGTCTTTTTCCTTCTCTGACTCCTGAAGAATTTCTTCTCCCAGATGATACCTTGTATCTGGCCTCCTGCCCCCTAGACCTATCTTCATTACATTACATTTGGTTGGGTTAAACTCTAACAACCATTTGTTCGGCCATTCCTTCAGCTTGTCTAGGTCTTCTTGAAGCTTTGTGTGTGTGTGTGTGTGTGTGTGTGTGTGTGTGTGTGTGTGTGTGTGTGTGTGTGTGTGTGATCCTCTCATCCTCCTCACTCTCTTTCACCTTTCCCCTCTCTCCCATCGCTCTTTCACCCTCTTCTCACTCTCCCTCCCTACCCACAGGTGTCGACCTCCTCACTCTCCCTCTCTACCCACAGGTGTCGACCTCCTCACTCTCCCTCTCTACCCACAGGTGTCGACCTTCCTCACTCTCCCTCTCTACCCACAGGTGTCGACCTCTCTCACTCTCCCTCTCTACCCACAGGTGTCGACCTCCTCACTCTCCCTCTCTACCCACAGGTGTCGACCTTCCTCACTCTCCCTCTCTACCCACAGGTGTCGACCTCTCTCACTCTCCCTCTCTACCCACAGGTGTCGACCTCCCTCACTCTCCCTCTCTACCCACAGGTGTCGACCTCTCTCACTCTCCCTCTCTACCCACAGGTGTCGACCTCTCCACTCTCCCTGGTGTACAACCTGACCAGTGGACTCGACCTGGGCCTCAACTGGTCGACTCAACCGCTCGTGCCTTGCGTCGGAGTCGACTCCTCCAACTGTACCAACGTCTTCGACCTCGACAGCCTGTCACTCGACCTCCTCAATGGGACCACTGTCTCCGGCTCGACCTTCGGCGTCGACTTCAATGGCTCCTTGGACGCTCTGGGAGACGGGTAAGTGCCTGCTCGACCCAGCCGTCGAGCAGACGATCGACTCCCTGGAGTACTCGACAGTCACTTGAAATAGACGACTTGATGACATCAATGATAATCTTCCGGTTTGACCTCTTAGTCGAACAGAAGCGATCGACCTTTTTTGTAGGAATCGATTCCAGGTGGTGATAGACCACATATGACGCTGAGACATGTTTTAGCGAACTTATGTAATGTTCGTTTCTGATTTTTTTGTGCAAATAATAATAATAATAATAATAATAATAATAATAATAAAAATAATATAGGATAAAATCCCACACTTGTATATTTGTGAAAATTCTGTACTGAATTTACACAAAGTCTTTCGCGCTCTCCTGAGTGGCTTGTCAAGGTCTGAGTGTGTGGTCAGGACCAGACTTACATCTCAACGTCTAATGAGGCTGTTATCCTGCGTCCAATCCTCTTAGCCTTCTTGACCTGCTATCTTGGGAACTGGACTTGTTATCACCAGAGGTGTTGATCTGGAGGCTTGGCCCCTCGTAGCCCGCTCCACACCCCAACGTGGGTTATGGCACTGCTGTCATTCAGCCATTTATCGAGGTCTAATTTTAATTCACTCAGAATTATTTTCCCAGTAAAGCTTTCCTCTGAGGTAAAGATTTTCTTGTCAGTGAAAGTATTCAGAGTATTTCTTAGAACCCTTCCTAGTTCCTATTAGCCCGGCCCTTCTAGTTCTAATATTATTTCTTTACATTAATTCACTCTTCTGAAAATCAATTTTTGTGAGCCTTATCCCCCGACTATGGTTAGCTACAGCACTGTTAATAGCCAGGGGTTAGATTCACGAAGCAGTTACGCAAGCACTTACGAACCTGTACATCTTTTCTCAATCTTTGGCGGCTTTGTTTACAATTATTAATCAGTTAATGAGCTCCGAAGCACCAGGAGGCTGTTTATAACAATAACAACAGTTAAATGGCAAGTTTTCATGCTTGTAAACTGTTTAATAAATGTAACCAAAGCCGTCAAAGATTGAGGAAAGATGTACACGTTCGTAAGTACTTGCGTAACTGCTTACGTGAATCTGGCTCCAGGATTCTACACGCTGTCTAATGGTCACGCTCATAGACCTCACTGCAATCTCTACAAGGCAGTATATAAACGACCATGTCGTAGCTCAGTCGATTAAGGCAGCGTCTGGGATCCTCTCGGACGTAAGTTCGAATCCTCGTCACGGCCCTTGTGGATTTGTTCAGTATTTAAACGCCTCACGGATTTACATTATCTCCTAATATTACGAACCCTTTTCCCTAATTGTATTTGGGTAAGTGAAAAGCATTTTAGGTTTTGTATCCCCTACATTAAGGGTCGACTTGACCACACACACTCAGACCTTGACAAGTCACTCAAGAGAGTGTTAAGGACTTGCTGTAAATTGTTTACATAAATACACTTACAAATGTGAGTGTTTCTCCTGTGTTATTATGTCTGTGAGAAGACAATGCCATTATATAATAATGATGATAATGAGATTAGTGGTACTCAGAGCAGACATAGTGATGGGAGGCTCCTGATCCCCTTCTCATTGGCAGGTACGACGCTCTGAACGCCAGTAACTTCACTACGCCCGGCGCTGATCTCCACAGTATAGTGCCAGCCATCGACAGGTACTCCATATATGAGGTAGGGTACTCTCTGTTGGCACTGGTACTCGACACTCCCACACCGGTACTCGACACTACCACACCGGTACTCGACACTACCACACCAGTACTCGACACACACTCCCACACCAGTACTCGACACACACTCCCACACCAGTACTCGACACTCACTCCCACACCAGTACTCGACACTCCCACACCAGTACTCGACACTCACTCCCACACCAGTACTCGACACTACCACACCAGTACTCAACACTCCCACACCGGTACTCGACACTCCCACACCAGTACTCGACACTCCCACACCAGTACTCAACACTCCCACACCGGTACTCGACACTACCACACCAGTACTCAACACTCCCACATCGGTACTCGACACACACACCCACACCGGTACTCGACACACACACCCACACCGGTACTCGACACTCACTCCCACACCAGTACTCGACACTACCACACCAGTACTCGACACTACCACACCAGTACTCGACACACACTCCCACACCAGTACTCGACACTACCACACCAGTACTCGACACTACCACACCAGTACTCGACACACACTCCCACACCAGTACTCGACACTACCACACCAGTACTCGACACTCCCACACCGGTACTCGACACACACACCCACACCAGTACTCGACACTCACTCCCACACCAGTACTCGACACTACGACACCAGTACTCGACACTACCACACCAGTACTCGACACACACTCCCACACCAGTACTCGACACTACCACACCAGTACTCGACACACACTCCCACACCGGTACTCGACACACACACCCACACCGGTACTCGACACTCACTCCCACACCAGTACTCGACACTACCACACCAGTACTCGACACTACCACACCAGTACTCGACACACACTTCCACACCAGTACTCGACACACACACACCCACACCGGTACTCGACACTCACTCCCACACCGGTACTCGACACTACCACACCAGTACTCGACACTCCCACACCAGTACTCAACACTCCCACACCAGTACTCAACACTCCCACACCAGTACTCGACACACACTCCCACACCAGTACTCGACACACACTCCCACACCAGTACTCGACACACACTCCCACACCAGTACTCGACACTCTCACACCAGTACTCGACACTCCCACACCAGTACTCGACACTCCCACACCAGTACTCAACACTCCCACACCAGTACTCGACACTCCCACACCAGTACTCGACACTCCCACACCAGTACTCGACACTCCCACACCAGTACTCGACACACACACCCACACCAGTAATCGACACACACTCCCACACCAGTACTCGACACTACCACACCAGTACTCGACACTACCACACCAGTACTCGACACACACACCCACACCAGTACTCGACACTCCCACAACAGTACTCGACACACACACCCACACCAGTAATCGACACACACTCCCACACCAGTACTCAACACTCCCACACCAGTACTCAACACTCCCACACCAGTACTCGACACACACTCCCACACCAGTACTCGACACTCCCACACCAGTACTCGACACTACCACACCAGTACTCAACACTCCCACACCAGTACTCGACACTCCCACACCAGTACTCGACACACACTCCCACACCAGTACTCGACACACACTCCCACACCAGTACTCGACACACACTCCCACACCAGTACTCGACACACACTCCCACACCAGTACTCGACACACACTCCCACACCAGTACTCGACACACACTCCCACACCAGTACTCGACACTCCCACACCAGTACTCGACACTCCCTCACCAGTACTCGACACTCCCTCACCAGTACTCGACACTCACACACCAGTACTCGACACTCCCACACCAGTACTCGACACTCCCTCACCAGTACTCGACACTCCCTCACCAGTACTCGACACTCACACACCAGTACTCGACACTCACTCCCACACCAGTACTCGACACACACTCCCACACCAGCACTCGACACTCCCACACCAGTACTCGACACTCCCTCACCAGTACTCGACACTCCCACACCAGTACTCGACACTCCCACACCAGTACTCGACACACACTCCCACACCAGTACTCGACAAACACTCCCACACCAGTACTCGACACACACTCCCACACCAGTACTCGACACACACTCCCACACCAATACTCCACACTCCCACATCAGTACTCGACACACACTCCCACACCAGTACTCGACACACACTCCCACACCAGTACTCGACACTCCCACACCAGTACTCGACACTCCCACACCAGTACTCAACACTCCCACACCAGTACTCAACACTCCCTCACCAGTACTCAACACTCCCACACCAGTACTCGACACTCCCACACCAGTACTCGACACACACTCCCACACCAGTACTCGACACACACTCCCACACCAGTACTCGACACTCCCACACCAGTACTCGACACTCCCACACCAGTACTCGACACTCCCACACCAGTACTCGACACTCCCACACCAGTACTCAACACTCCCTCACCAGTACTCAACACTCCCACACCAGTACTCAACACTCCCTCACCAGTACTCAACACTCCCACACCAGTACTCAACACTCCCACACCAGTACTCGACACTCCCACACCAGTACTCGACACACACTCCCACACCAGTACTCGACACACACTCCCACACCAGTACTCGACACACTCCCACACCAGTACTCGACACTCCCACACCAGTACTCGACACTCCCACACCAGTACTCGACACACATTCCTCTGCATTAGGGATTATATATTCATTTTAGGGATGATCATAAGTAATTTTCTAAGGATTATAAATTTATTTTTTGTGGGATTATTTATTAATTGTTTAGGGATTATGTACTAAATTTTAGGGATTCTAAATAATTTTCTTTGGAATAATATATATATATTTTTAGAAATTATTTATTATTTTGTTAGGGATTATATATTATTTTTATGGATTATTTATTATTTTTAAAGATTTTATATATAGAAATAAAAAAAAACAAATTATAAAATAATTTAAAAAAAAGGATTATATATTATTTTTGAAGTTATAATTATTTTTAGGGATAAAATATTGAATTTAATGGATTATGTCACTTTTGAAAGAAATTACATATTAAATTAAGGGATTATGTATTATTTTATAAGGATGGTATAATAATTTTGAGAATATTATTGCAGCAGGTGTGGGTAGCACTCCTAACAAACCTGATGAGCAGGTTTGTTTGCAAGAAATATAGAGACAAGTTATAGAACGCATTAAAAAATAAAATACGAAAGTTTATACATAGGAAGAGTAGTTATTCCCGTTTTCTTCCAATATGACTTCAGAAGTCCAGAGAAATCATTTTACCATCCGTTTTCTATTTGTTATGTTCGTTTCCATGCATAATGGTGGTTCGTTGCTTGAAATGGCTTATCACTTTAGGATGTTTAAATTGCCTTGACCCCCCATTTAACCTTGGCTGATCTAGCTTGACCTCGTTAGTTCTCGTGACTAACGAGGTCATTATATCGTGACCTCTCTGGTCTGGATCTCTTCTGACCTTGAAGGCCTCCAATTGGCTCGAACGAAATTGGTTTGTTGACGTGTATTTAGGTCTCACAGTGAGGCTAAAGTTACCCCCCCCCTGTTCCTCTGAGATGTGGGTGAGGTCAACAGCTTCCCATTACACCCCTTTCCTCCCTACGGGTCAATAGTGAGTACACACAGTGTACACAATAGTGAGTAATAGTGAGTACTCTCTCACGTACACACTCGACGTTCTCTTCACACACACTCATTTATCTTAACACACACACTTCTCTCCACACGTCATAAGTGTGAGGAGGAAGAAGTCTCATCCTGGACCAAAACCAACAAAACTTGAGAGCAGAAGTAGGAGCCTTCGGTGCCTCAGGCAGCCAAGCACAAGGGCGGGGAGGTATTACAGAAATAACATAAACCCAGAGGGGCCAGGAATGAATACCTCGGTGTGAGAAGAGAATCAGAGAGACAGTATAAAAACTACATAGCAAATGTATACCCAACCAACACTGCTATTCAGCCTTATCAGGAGGAAAGCAACAGTGAAAGAACAGGTGATGAAACTGAGAAAGACAGAGGATGGGTACACAGAGAATGACAAAGAGGTGTGTGATGAACTCTACAACCTCTCTCTCTCTTTCTCTTCTCTCTCACCACTCTCTCTCTACACTCTCACCCCTCTCCCTTCCCTCTAACCCCTCTCCCTTCCCTCTCACCCCTCTCCCTTCACACTCAAACACGCTATAAAACCAATTCAGTGCACAAAAGGCCCCGCCGCCCCACACAACCTTTCGTAAATTGATTGAAAATGGATAGTGCCAAATGTCGTTTTCTGGTGAGGATGTGACGGTGTTGCTCTTGAAGTAGCGCACGCACGCATGCACGCACACACACACACACACACACACACACACACACACACACACACACACACACACACACACACACACACACACACACACACACACACACACAGGATCTGACACCTTGGCAAAGGATGACCATACTATATACTGACGGTCATCCTCCTCTCCCTCCCTCCCTCTCTCTCCCTGCTGACACTCTTCCCTCTCTCCCTCTCTCCTCTCCCTCTCTCCTCTCCCTCTCACCCCTTCTCTCCCTCACTCTATCTCACTCACAGTGTCTCTCTCTCTCTCTCTCTCTCTCTCTCTCTCTCTCTCTCTCTCTCTCTCTCTCTCTCTCTCTCTCTCTCTCTCTCTCTCTCTCTCTCTCTCTCTCTCTCTCTCTCCACCCTCTCTGCCTCCCTCTTGGCAACCTATCACGACATAGTAGGAACAGGGACAAACATGGCAGCGAGAGGTAGCAGGGGAACAGGGAAAAGTCTATGTGAACAAATGAAGGAAATATTCACCGAAGTTTTGGAGGAAATCAGTAGGGAGATGCAGGAAATGAATAATAAAATAAGAAACCTGCAAAGCGAGCTGACAGCAGCAAATGAGGAGATTAAAACCCTCAAAGAGAACAACACAGACGCTGAGGCTCAGATAATCATCCAAAGAGAGGATGGAAGCGGTACGTTGGAAGGGAATGCCATTGTACAAGCAATATTTGCAGAAATGCTAAAACCAAATTTGGAAGTAATGTTTACAGTAAGGGAGGTAGTCATGAAAACAGCCACCTCACAGGAAGCAGCAAGATCCACTAGTCTGCTGCTAGAAAGAAAAAGATCAGTGGTAGCTGTGGGTATTAAGACGGCTAATGTGGTCCCAATATACAAAAGGTGTGACAGACAAGAGGCACTGAACTACAGGCCAGTGTCCTTAACTTGTATACCATGCAAGGTGATGGAGAAGATCGTGAGAAAAAACCTAGTAACACATCTTTACAGAAGGGACTTCGTGGCAACCCATCAACATGGGTTCAGGGAGAGAAATCTTGCCTTACAGGCTTAATAGAATTCTACGATCAGGTGACAAAGATTAAACAGGAAAGAGAAGGATGGACGGAACTGCATTTTTTTGGACTGTCGGAAAGCCTTTTACACAGTACCCCATAAAAGGTTGATGCATAAGCTGGAGAAACAGGCAGGAGTAACTGGTGGGGCGCTCCAGTGGATAAGGGAATACCGAAGCAATAGGAAGCAGAGAGTTACAGTGAGGGGTGAGACCTCAGATTGGCGTGAAGTCACCAGTGGGGTCCCACAGGGCTCTGAACTCGGACCTATCCTGTTTCTGATATGTAAATGATCTCCCGGAGGGTATAGACTCATTCCTCTCAATGTTTGCTGACGATGCCAAAATTATGAGGAGGATTAAGACACGGGAGGACTGCTTGAGGCTTCAAGAAGATCTAAACAAACTAAAGGAATGGTCGAACAAATGGTTGTTAGTGTTTAACCCAGGCAAATGTAATGTAATGAAGATAGGTGTAGGGAGCAGGAGACCAGATGCAAGGTATCATTGGGGAGATGAAATACTTCAAGAGTCAGAGAGAGAAAGACCTGGGGGTTGATATCACGCCAGACCTGTCCCCTGAAGCTGATATCAAGAGGATAACATCAGCGGCATATGCCAGGCTGGCCAACATAAGAATGGTATTTCGAAACTTGTGTAAGGAATCATTCAGAACTTTGTATACCACATATGTCAGACCAATCCTGGAGTATGCAGCTCCAGCATGGAGTCCATATCGAGTCAAGCATAAGACTACACTGGTAAAGGTTCAAAGGTTTGCGAACCTTCGTGCAGAGAATATGCAATATAACAGAGGAACGTGTTTGGCCAAGTTGCAGTAGAGGAGATATGTGGAGCCAGTTCTCCATCATTCTTATCTCCATCTAGCCTCCCTCTCCTTCCTCCCTCACTCTAGTCGTCTCTAACACCTGCGTCTGTCACTCTAGTAGTCTCTAACACCTGTGTCTGTCACTCTAGTAGTCTCTAACACCTGCGCCTGTCACTCTAGTAGTCTCTAACACCTGTGTCTGTCACTCTAGTAGTCTCTAACACCTGCGCCTGTCACTCTAGTAGTCTCTAACACCTGCGTCTGTCACTCTAGCAGTCTCTAACACCTGCGTCTGTCACTCTAGTAGTCTCTAACAACTGCGCCTGTCACTCTAGCAGTCTCTAACACCTGCGCCTGTCACTCTAGCAGTCTCTAACACCTGCGTCTGTCTGTCTCCCCCAACAGGTGATCCTGATCGCGGTGGTGGCTGGCTTCCTCTCCATCGCCACCCTGCTGGGCAACCTGATGGTGATGATTAGCTTTAAGATAGACAAGCAACTCCAGACCATCAGTAACTACTTCCTCTTCTCCCTGGCTGTGGCCGACATTACTATCGGGTGAGTGGGGGCAGGCTCCGGGCACGGTGGTGGCAGGCTCCGGGCACGGTGGTGGGGCAGGCTCCGGGCACGGTGGTGGCAGGCTCCGGGCACGGTGGTGGTGGGCAGGCTCCGGGCACGGTGGTGGCAGGCTCCGGGTACGGTGGTGGGTAGGCTCCGGGCACGGTGGTGGCAGGCTCCGGGCACGGTGGTGGCAGGCTCCGGGCACGGTGGTGGGGCAGGCTCCGGGCACGGTGGTGGGGGCAGGCTCCGGGCACGGTGGTGGGGCAGGCTCCGGGCACGGTGGTGGGGCAGGCTCCGGGCACGGTGGTGGGGGCAGGCTCCGAGCACGGTGGTGGGGCAGGCTCCGGGCACGGTGGTGGGGCAGGCTCCGGGCACGGTGGTGGGGCAGGCTCCGGGCACGGTGGTGGGGGCAGGCTCCGGGCACGGTGGTGGGGCAGGCTCCGGGCACGGTGGTGGGGCAGGCTCCGGGCACGGTGGTGGGGGGCAGGCTCCGGGCACGGTGGTGGGGGGCAGGCTCCGGGCACGGTGGTGGGGGGCAGGCTCCGGGCACGGTGGTGGGGCAGGCTCCGGGCACGGTGGTGGGGGGCAGGCTCCGGGCACGGTGGTGGGGGGCAGGCTCCGGGCACGGTGGTGGGGCAGACTCCGGGCACGGTGGTGGCAGGCTCCGGGCACGGTGGGGGGGCAGGCTCCGGGCACGGTGGTGGGGCAGGCTCCGGGCACGGTGGTGGGGCAGGCTCCGGGCACGGTGGTGGCAGGCTCCGGGCACGGTGGTGGGGGCAGGCTCCGGGCACGGTGGTGGGGCAGGCTCCGGGCACGGTGGTGGGGGCAGGCTCCGGGCACGGTGGAGGGGGGAGGCTCCGGGCACGGTGGAGGGCAGGCTCCGGGCACGGTGGTGGGGCAGGCTCCGGGCACGGTGGTGGGGGCAGGCTCCGGGCACGGTGGTGGGGCAGGCTCCGGGCACGGTGGTGGGGGCAGGCTCCGGGCACGGTGGTGGGGCAGGCTCCGGGCACGGTGGGGGCAGGCTCCGGGCACGGTGGTGGGGCAGGCTCCGGGCACGGTGGTGGGGCAGGCTCCGGGCACGGTGGTGGGGGGCAGGCTCCGGGCACAGAGGAGGCAGGCACAGGGCACAAGGTATAGGTTATACATGATAAGGTATAAGTACTATTTTGCTATGAAAATATATACCCAACTATCGCAGTTTACAGTTAAGGTCTAAAATGATATTTTGAGCATTTTCCCACCATAAATATTGCCTTAAGATCAAAACATTCATTGTAATAATAAGCTAAAGTTTGGCATTAGTTTCCAGTGGCGCGTATTCAATTAATCTATTTAATTTGGGTATATATTTGTATAGCAAAATAGTACTTATACCTTATCATGTGACGCAAGATTCTATATTTTGTCATGTGACGCAAAACTATATCTTGTCATGTGACGCAAAACTCTATATATTGTCATGTGTCGCAAGGCTCTATTTCTTGTCATGTGACGCTAGACTCTATGCTTTGTCATGTGATGCAAAACCATAAAATATACCTTGTGATGTGACGCAACTCTTGATATGTGACAACACTTGAACTCTATCCTGTCATGTGACACAAGACAGGAACTGTACCTTGTCATATGACACAAGACTTGAGCTGTACCTTGTCACGTGACGCATAACTATATCTTGTCATGTGACGCATAACTATATCTTGTCATGTGACGCAAGACTCATAATATACCTTGTCACGTGACGCAAGACTCATAATATACCTTGTCACGTGACGCAAGACTCAAAATATACCTTGTCACGTGACGCAAGACTCATAATATACCTTGTCACGTGACGCAAGACTCATAATATACCTTGTCACGTGACGCAAGACTCAAAATATACCTTAAAATGTGACGCAAACCCCGCTCGTAGCCTGATCAAGCCACACAATATCCCCCATAGCTCCTCCACCATACCCTTCACCCATCACGCGCCATAATGCTTACTTCCTATTATGACGGATGCGTGTCTCTGCCCTGGGTGGCTGCCGCAGGCTGGTGTCGATGCCCCTCTTCACCCTCTACACCCTGATGGGCTACTGGCCCCTCGGCCCCATCGTCTGCGACACCTGGCTCGCCCTCGACTACCTGGCCTCCAACGCCTCCGTTCTCAACCTTCTCATCATCTCCTTCGACCGGTACTTCAGGTGAGGTTATGCCGAAGGGGGTGACCAAGAGGGAGGGGGGGGGCAGAAGAGAGGGGGTGAAAGGGGGAAGGAAGAGGAGGAGGAGGAGGAGGAGGAGGAAGAGGGAGTGTGTGGAAGAGGTTGGGAAAGATATGAGACGAGTTAAGATAGGAGAAATAATTTTGTGTTGAGGATAAAAATCTATTCAGAGATTATCTGCAAGGATGATGGGAATTATATCTCTACAGGTGGGGGTAGACAGAGGTAGTGGGGGGTAGACAGAGGTAGTGGGGGGTAGACAGAGGTATTGGGGGGGTAGACAGAGGTAGTGGGGGTAGACAGAGGTAGTGGGGGGTAGACAGAAGTAGTGGGGGTAGACAGAGGTATTGGGGGGTAGACAGAGGTAGTGGGGGGTAGACAGAGGTAGTGGGGGTAGACAGAGGTAGTGGGGGGTAGACAGAGGTAGTGGGGGTAGACAGAGGTAGTGGGGGTAGACAGAGGTAGTGGGGGGGTAGACAGAGGTAGTGGGGGTAGACAGAGGTAGTGGGGGGTAGACAGAGGTAGTGGGGGGTAGACAGAGGTAGTGGGGGTAGACAGAGGTAGTGGGGGGTAGACAGAGGTAGTGGGGGTAGACAGAGGTAGTGAGGCGTAGACAGAGGTAGTGGGGGGGTAGACAGAGGTAGTGGGGGGTAGGCAGAGGTAGTGGGGGGTAGACAGAGGTAGTGGGGGGTAGACAGAGGTAGTGGGGGGTAGACAGAGGTAGTGGGGGGTAGACAGAGGTAGTGGGGGGTAGACAGAGGTAGTGGGGGGTACACAGAGGAAGTGGGGAGTAGACAGAGGTATTGGGGGGGTAGACAGAGGTAGTGGGGGGTAGACAGAAGTAGTGGGGGTAGACAGAGGTAGTGGGGGGTAGACAGAGGTAGTGGGGGGTAGACAGAGGTAGTGGGGGGTAGACAGAGGTAGGGGGGGTAGACAGAGGTAGTGGGGGGTAGACAGAGGTAGTGGGGGGTAGACAGAGGTAGTGGGGGGTAGACAGAGGTAGTGGGGGGTAGACAGAGGTAGTGGGGGGTAGACAGAGGTAGTGGGGGGTAGACAGAGGTATTGGGGGGTAGACAGAGGTAGTGGGGGGGTAGACAGAGGTATTGGGGGTAGACAGAGGTAGTGGGGGGTAGACAGAGGTAGTGGGGGGTACACAGAGGAAGTGGGGAGTAGACAGAGGTATTGGGGGGGGTAGACAGAGGTAGTGGGGGGGTAGACAGAGGTATTGGGGGGTACACAGAGGAAGTGGGGAGTAGACAGAGGTATTGGGGGGTAGACAGAGGTAGTGGGGGGGTAGACAGAGGTATTGGGGGTAGACAGAGGTAGTGGGGGGTTAGACAGAGGTATTGAGGGATAGACAGAGGTAGTGGGGTGGGGTAGACAGAGGTAGTGGGGGGTAGACAGAGGTAGTGGGGGGTAGACAGAGGTAGTGGGGGGGTAGACAGAGGTAGTGGGGGGGTAGACAGAGGTAGTGGGGGGTAGACAGAGGTAGTGGGGGGTAGACAGAGGTAGTGGGGGGTAGACAGAGGTAGTGGGGGTAGACAGAGATAGTGGGGTAGACAGAAGTAGTGGGGGGTAGACAGAGGTAGTGGGGGGTAGACAGAGGTAGTGCGGGGTAGACAGAGGTATTGGGGGGTAGACAGAGGTAGTGGGGGGGGGGTAGACAGAGGTAGTGGGGGTAGACAGAGGTAGTGGGGGTAGACAGAGGTAGTGGGGCGTAGACAGAGGTAGTGGGGGGGTAGACAGAGGTAGTGGGGGTAGACAGAGGTAGTGGGGGGTAGACAGAGGTATTGGGGGTAGACAGAGGTAGTGGGGTGGGGTAGACAGAGGTAGTGGGGGTAGACAAAGGTAGTGGGGGGTAGACAGAGGTAGTGGGGGGTAGACAGAGGTAGTGGGGGGTAGACAGAGGTAGTGGGGGTAGACAGAGGTAGTGGGGGGTAGACAGAGATAGTGGGGTAGACAGAAGTATGGGGGGTAGACAGAGGTAGTGGGGGGTAGACAGAGATAGTGGGGTAGACAGAAGTAGTGGGGGGTAGACAGAGGTAGTGGGGGGTAGACAGAGGCATTGGGGGGTAGACAGAGGTAGTGGGGGGGTAGACAGAGGTAGTGGGGGTAGACAGAGGTAGTGGGGGTAGACAGAGGTAGTGGGGCGTAGACAGAGGTAGTGGGGGTAGACAGAGGTAGTGGGGGGTAGACAGAGATAGTGGGGTAGACAGAGGTAGTGGGGGGTAGACAGAGGTAGTGGGGGGTAGACAGAGATAGTGGGGTAGACAGAAGTAGTGGGGGTAGACAGAGGTAGTGGGGGGTAGACAGAGGTATTGGGGGGTAGACAGAGGTAGTGGGGGGTAGACAGAGGTAGTGGGGGTAGACAGAGGTAGTGGGGGTAGACAGAGGTAGTGGGGCGTAGACAGAGGTAGTGGGGGGTAGACAGAGGTAGTGGGGGGTAGACAGAGGTAGTGGGGGGTAGACAGAGGTAGTGGGGGTAGACAGAGGTAGTGGGGCGTAGACAGAGGTAGTGGGGGGGTAGACAGAGGTAGTGGGGGGTAGACAGAGGTAGTGGGGGGGTAGACAGAGGTAGTGGGGGTAGACAGAGGTAGTGGGGGTAGACAGAGGTAGTGGGGCGTAGACAGAGGTAGTGGTGGTAGACAGAGGTAGTGGGGGTAGACAGTGGTAGTGGGGGGTAGACAGAGATAGTGGGGATAGACAGAGGTAGTGGGGGGTTGTCAGCGGTAGTGGGGGGGGTAGAGAGAAGTAGTGGGGGGTAGACAGAGGTAGTGGGGGGTAGACAGAAGTAGTGGGGGGTAGACAGAGGTTGTGGGGGTAGACAGAGCCAGCATTTCTGTACCCTACCAGTACCCCCCCCCCCCCCCTCTCCCCATCTGTACCATGTCAGTATAGCACTATCTCCCCCACAGTGTAACCCGGCCACTCACCTACCGAGCGAAGAGAACGACCCGTCGGGCAGCCGTGATGATTGGCTCAGCTTGGATCATCTCACTCATCCTCTGGCCGCCCTGGATATACTCATGGCCCTATATCGAGGGCTACAGGTGAGTCCTGTGGCTGGGTAGGTGATGAGTACCTGGATGGTTAGTCGATAGATACATGCGTCATGGATGAATAATTGATAGAGGGATGAGTGCTGGATGGACAGTATATTGATAAGTGGTGGATGGATTAGAGATGGATTTCATAAATGGATGAGTAATCGATGGAAAATACATTGATAACACATAGATGGATGAGCGGTGGATGAATATCGGCCGGATGAATCAGATGTAAGTCAAAGAATAGTCGATGAATGAAGCCATGACTCAATTGTACTCATCTGTATGAGTGAATAAGAGGAAGAGTGATGTGTGTGGAGGAACAAAGCTAATGGCGGATAATTATGATGACTATATGATGATTATAAGGATGATTTGATGATGATTTGATGATTATACATGTAATGATGGTTCCTTAGTGATGACTGAAAGGAATGGGTCTGTATACTTGGCAGATGATGATAAGGTTGAGTGAGTGTTGAATGATGAATGAGCTGAGAGTTGAAGCTAAGTTACCTCAGCTTAGGGGAGACGACTTAAAGTTACCTCAAGGCGGCTGATGACTCCTAATCTAGAGCTGTGACACATTGCTCTATAACTCCTGAGGTTCCGGGTTCGATCCCCGGTGGAGGCGGAAACAAATGGGAAGTGTTTCTGTCACCCTGATGCCCCTGTTCACCTAGCAGTAAATAGGTACCTGGGAGTTAGACAGCTGCTACGGGCTGCTTCCTGGGGGGGGGGGGTTGTATAACAAAAAGGAGGCCTAGTCGAGGACCGGGCCGCGGGAACGCTAAGCCCCGAAATGTTCTCAAGATAACTCGAACATGCCCCCCACTGTGTTAGTTAAAAAAAAAACTCTCAAGAAAGAAAACGAGAAAAAACATTACTGTATGTTAAAAAAGAAAGATATAATGTACTGAGCAAAACACGGCGTAGTTGCTCATGCCACAGTGCGGCTGCGTCAGGTAGATGAGTGGGACGGGCTGGGAACCTCTCTTCTTCTGTCTCTTCTACCCTGACTTGGTAGAATAGACAGAAGAGGCATGGTACAAGAGACAGAAGCATTTTACCTGCTGTCCAGTGACACTGTGTTTAATGTGAGGGGCATGATATCTGATTAGAAGTGCAACTGCGAATTTCGTAGGGAATTTGTGTAGAGAGAGAGAGAGGAGACAGACAGACAGACAGGCAGACAGACAGACAGACAGAAAACACAAGAGTCAAATGTGTCTTCAGTCGTCTAGACCAGGGTGAATGAAGCGTGTTCAGAGCTTACATTTATCTCACAAAACATACCAGAATCCCCAACTTGTTAGAAGACTCGTCACTCGCTAAGACAAAAGTCGTCTAAGTCCCTCAGATCAGACAGACAAGCTCAGGATTGTCTTGAAGCCTGAAGGCTTAATATACAAATTTGTGCGAAATAAATTAAATAATCGGTGTTTTACTGAAATTAG
The DNA here is from genome assembly GCF_020424385.1 of Procambarus clarkii. Classification (NCBI taxonomy): domain Eukaryota; kingdom Metazoa; phylum Arthropoda; class Malacostraca; order Decapoda; family Cambaridae; genus Procambarus; species Procambarus clarkii. The sequence goes on along the minus strand of NW_025557892.1, from coordinate 4,425 downwards.
AATTTAATCAGTGAAATTGATTCAATTTCGAGATAATAAGTTAATATCATATATAAGAGAATTGGCTGGTAAAGATGACGATTCAGTGATGGTTGTAAGGAAGGCACTCTGGCTGACAGCTGAGGAGGACTGTTCCTTAATTGGTGCGGCTGTGGAGCAGTTTTGGTGGGCTCTTGACTTTATTAACTGTTGTTTATATTCTGTCTCTCTGCAGGCGAGGAGTTACAATAACGTGGCTGAAATATGTTGACCAAACCACACACTAGAAGGTGAAGGGACGACGACGTTTCGGTTCGTCCTGGACCATTCTCAAGTCAATTGTGACTTGAGAATGGTCCAGGACGGACCGAAACGTCGTCGTCCCTTTACTTTCTGGTGTGTGGTCTGGTCAACATATCTCTCTCTGTTTCTCTCCCCACACACTAAGGTTCTCATTCCTGGCCCTCTGGTAGCTCCCTCTGCTGTCTGATGTCCTGTTATTTTCTGTGGTTTCTCCATGTCCTTGCTGCCTTGCTTCCTTGCACGGCTGATTAAACGACAGTTTCCTCTCAAGCATTTAATTATTTTCCTTTGGGACCAAGATAAGCTTGCCTACTGCCGCCTGACACTTGTGAGAAGGGTCAAGACATGAGTAGTCCATCATGTCTTGTACAAACTTTTCTCTCTGAGTTCTGTTTCCTGTGGTATTTGCATGGGGGGAATTTCCTCATCTTACTAAAGCTTTCCCTTCGTTACTATCTCGTCACTTCCTTGAGTCGGATATTCCTTCTTACACCAGGTACTCGAAGGTTAGTATACTGTGGCCACTCGATTCCTATTAGAGGTCATTTACAGCAATTCGAATGACCTGGTTAAGACAAAGATCCTGGGGGAACAATATCTTCTAAGCCTCTCCAGCTTAACATGTCTTCTCTCACCATGACCCACTTGTGTTTTGACTGTATGGTACTCCCGAACCCGGTCCAATACCTTTCCATTTGTCCCTGTTTGTCTTTCCCATCTTCTGGAATAGATTTTGTGAGGGACTGTATCAAAAGCCTCCTGGAAGTCTAGGAAGATACAGTCTTCCCATTCTGCCTTTTCTTATTTTATTTGGGTGAGAGTGTGTCTGTTATTCACTGATTCATCATTAATCTCGAGTTAATCATAAACTATACAAGAAAAATGCCCACCTATGAGACGATTAATTCAATTTATCAACATAAATGGATTAATTTCTAATCAACTGCTTGTTGAGTCACTACTCTGATGATTATGCTGCCTGATATATATTTTGAATAATGTAATCATATGACATGAGAAACGTAAATAAACATAACAATTCTGTAAATATGTATCAATGTATATACATTTACACTGTAAAATGTATATCTGTGTTTCTTTATAAATACTAGTCCCATTACTGACACTATCTGGTAACATTGTCATAGTAAATTGATCAAGTCAGCAGCATTCTCTCTCCCTCGCAACTACTTGGACTGAACGGTAGAGCGACGGTCCCACTTCATGCAGGTCGGCGTTCAATCCCCCGACCGTCCGAGTAGTTGGGCACCAATCCCTCCGTCCCCATCCTAAATCCTTATCCTGACCCCCCTTCCCAGTGCTATATAGTCGTAATGGCTTGGCGCTTTCTCCTGATAGTTCCCTTCCTCTAATGAGCTAGGGTTAACCACTTTAAGACACATGTAATGGCCGCCTTGTTGGTCTTGACTACATGGTTCGCTCGACCGTCTCTCTTCACTACACTGTGGTCCACCACTACCACAAACCTCCGCTGGTACGCTGCTACCAATCGAAACTAGCTTGAAAATTCAGGTCAAGTCATTAGGGACGATTAGTCAATCCTCCAGCTCGTGCGGTGCTTAGATAATGATTATTAATTGCGCCCTCGAAACACCTTGATTCCGGCCATCTGTCACTCAATGATTGGACGAGTCCCCCACCCCCCCACCCCCGCCAGGCGGAGAAAGACCCGAGCACACCCACACTCACAGGCAGCCCGTGGGCGACTGAAACTTTTTAGCCAATGACAGGAGCTTATACTGTGACGTCGTGCCAGCCTAGCCGCTCCCATTGGCTGCCGATGACGTAGTTGTGTGACGTGAGTAGGAGTTTTAAAATAAAAAATACGTAAGAGTTTAGCATAAGAAGGTCATTTTATCTTCAGTCATTAAAGACATTTAATTAATCTCCCTCACCAGCCGTCACCTATCCTCACCAGCCGTCAACTATCCTCCCTAGCCATATTACTCTCCTGTTCCATCTTTCACATCTTCCCTTCTAGCACAGCCACAGTGGCTACCCCCCAACATACCCCCACCCATAGCTACCCCCCAACATACCCCACCCAGTAGCTACCCCCCAACATACCCCACCCAGTGGCTACCCCCTAACATAACCCACCCAGTAGCTACCCCCCAACATACCCCACCCAGTAGCTACCCCCCAACATACCCCACCCAGTGGCTACCCCCTAACATAACCCACCGTGCTCCTCCCCCCAGGTCAGTCCCAGCGGGCGAGTGCTACATCCAGTTCATCGAGACGAATGAGTACGTGACATTCGGGACAGCCATCGCCGCCTTCTACCTGCCTGTGACTGTCATGTGCGGCCTCTACTGGCGGATCTGGAGGGAGACGGAGAAGCGGCAGAAGGACCTCACCAACCTCCAGGCGGGCAAGAAGGACCCTAGTAAGAGGTCCAACTCGAGGTGAGTAGATCCTTGGAGTTTGTGTGGAGGGAGGTACCTGGCTCCAAGGGGCGGGGTATAGGGGTGGGTTTTTAACGATTGGGTGAATGGTGTATGTGTGAAAATGGTGTTTTTTTGTGTTTTGTGAGGGGGTGTTTGTAGGGGTGTTTGCCCCCTTTGTTTGGAGGGGGAATTGCATAGCGAGAGGGGAGTTCGTAGTTCAGGGGGTCTAGTTGTTTGTGTCTAATTGTGGGTCTGTTTCTGTCTGAATCTATGTGGTTGTGAGTGGTGTTCAACCTACGTGAGACGAGTCAGTAGCAGAGCAGCGTTTTGTGTGTGTGTGTGTGTGTGGTGTGTGTGTGTGTGTGTGTGTGTGTGTGTGTGTGTGTGTGTGTGTGTGTGTGTGTGTGTGTGTGTTATACCTTATCTTTGGTTAAGTCCCACGTGATAATGCATATTATTCATATTTTTTTTCTTCGTTTTTATCTGCTATAATGTGATAATATCGCTGAAATTATTATTTGTTTTGATAATTGCGTTGTGAGAAAGATCGCTCCTGTGTTTCTCATTCCGTTCCTAGCGTCGGTTTTCCTGTGCTTTTTATTTTCATTAGTTAGTTCCTTCCTTCACCGCGTGTAGATGTTGAATGTTTTCCTCAATGGCCTCTACTACTTTTTTGAAGCATGTTTGCTTCGTTTTTCCTCGTGCTTTTTGGTGTCAATCACCGCTGTTAGTGAAGCTTTTTGATAACACACTATCATTTCCCCCCCCCCACGTGTTGTCCATGTGTGTGTTCTTGCTATTATATATATCAATTATATAATTTATATGTAATTTCATAATGGTTCGAATTGATATCCAAAAAATATTGCTGAGTTATGTAGGGGGGGGGGGAGAGACAGCTTGTTTCATCACGCCTGGAGGGTAGTTGTTGCCTCCTAGTAGGGCTGTTAACGAGGCAATTTGTAATATTAATCTGCACTTCAAAAGTGGCATATGAATTAACAATATCAGCAAATAAATTCGAATCATTATCAGACTTTGAAAGGCTAATTTATATAACAATTCTATTAGATAATATATATATTTGTTTTCTTATTTAATCGTTTTTTATTTTTTTAGTTTTTGCTCATTCATTATCAGTTTGTTTTAACTCATTTCCATTACAGTTCGTCACACCTGAGTAGTGACAGGTACTTAAAAGTCATTGCATTTCGTTCATTTATCTATAAGTATCTACAAAGAACTATTCAAGATGGCGATGTAGGATTTCCTCCTTTTCTTTCCAAGATTTGTTTCTGCAAGCAACCTCCCACGTAGAGTCTTAGAGTCTAAGACTCTAACACTCTATAACACAAGTTATATCTTGACCAGACCACACACTACAAAATGAAGGGACGACGACGTTTCGATCCGTCCTGGACCATTCTCAAGTCGATTGTGAAAATCTTCTCCATTTTCACAATCGACTTGAGAATGGTCCAGGATGGACCGAAACGTCGTCGTCCCTTCATGTTCTAGTGTGTGTGGTTTGGTGTACATGTTTCAGCCACGTTATTGTGACTCCTCGCCAACAGAAGCTGTATATTCACTACGGTATGAAGAGAAAGGCTTTAAACGCATTTCGCGGTGATTATCTTCATAGTAGAGTGTCTAGAGTCACGGAGCTGCAAAGGTGTTTTTACAGTTGTTTTATTGAACTATGGTAATCAAACCCCCGCCCCCCGAGGGAACT
>NW_025557890.1:0-133329 GCF_020424385.1 Procambarus clarkii | reverse complement strand
GCTGCAGAGGCTCAGGAGAGGGCTGCTGAGGCTCCAGAGAGGGATGCAGAGGCTCCAGAGAGTGATGCAGAGGCTGAAAAGAGAGATGCAGAGGCTCAAGAGAGTGATGCAGAGGCTCAAGAGAGTGATGCAGAGCAAGAGAGCCTTAGGAGAGGGATGCAGAGGCTGAAGAGAGTGATGCAGAGGATCAAGAGAGTGATGCAGAGGCTCGAGGAGAGGGATGCAGAGGCTCATGAGAGTGATTCAGAGGCTCAAGAGAGAGATGCTGAGGCTCAAAAGAGGCATACAGAGGCTCAAGAGCGTGATGCAGAGGCTCAAGAGAGTGATGCAGAGGCTCAAAAGAGGCATGCAGAGGCTTAAGAGCGTGATGCAGAGGCTCAAGAGAGTGATGCAGAGGCTCAAGAGAGTGATGCAGAGGCTCAAGAGAGTGATGCAGAGGCTCAAGAGAGGATGCAGAGGCTCAAGAGAGGGATGAATAGGCTCAAGAGAGGGAAGCAGAGGCTTAAGAGAGTGATGCAGAGGCTGAAGCGAGTAATGCAGAGGCTCTTGAGAGTGATGCAGAGGCTCAAGAGAGTGATGCAGAGGCTCAAGAGAGTGATGCAGAGGCTCAAGAGAGTGATGCAGAGGCTTAAGAGAGTGATGCAGAGGCTCAAGAGAGGGATGCAGAGGCTCAAGAGAGTGATGCAGAGGCTCAAGAGAGGGATGCAGAGGCTCAAGAGAGGGATGCAGAGGCTCAAGAGAGGGATGCAGGACGTCAAGAGAGAGACGCTGAGGCAGAGGCTTACAGAGGCTGAGCGTGATGCAGAGGCTCAAGAGAGTGATGCAGAGGCTCAAAAGAGGCATGCAGAGGCTTAAGAGCGTGATGCAGAGGCTCAAAAGAGTGATGCAGAGGCTCAAGAGAGTGATGCAGAGGCTGAAGAGAGTGATGCATAGGCTCAAGAGAGGAATGCAGAGGCTCAAGAGAGGGATGAATAGGCTCAAGAGAGGGATGCAGAGGCTCAAGAGAGGGATGAAGAGGCTAAAGTGAGGAATGTAGAGGCACTTGAGAGTGATGCAGAGGCTCAAGAGAGGGATGCAGAGGCTTCAGAGAGTGATGCAGAGGCTCAAGAGAGGGATGCAGAGGCTTAAGAGAGTTATGCAAAGGCTCAAGAGAGGGATGCAGAGGCTCAAGAGAATGATGTAGAGGCATAAGAGAGGGATGCAGAGGCTCAAGAGAATGATGCAGAGGCTCAAGAGAGTGATGCAGAGGATCAAGAGAGGCAGAGGCTTAAGCAGAGGCTGAAGAGAGTGATGCAGAGGCTAAGAGAGAATGATGCAGAGGCTCAAGAGAGGGATGCAGAGGCTCAAGAGAGTGATGCAGAGGCTCAAGAGAGGGATGCAGAGGCTCAAGTGAGTGATTCAGAGGCTCAAGAGAGTGATGCAGAGGCTGAAGTGAGGGATGCAGAGGACAAAGAGAGGGATGCAAAGGCTCAAGAGAGTGATGCAGAGGCTTAAGAGAGGGATGCAGAGGCTCAAGAGAGTGATGCAGAAGCTTAAGAGAGGGATGCAGAGGCTCAAGAGAATGATGAAGAGGCTCAAGAGAGTGCTGCAGAGGCTCAAGAGAGGGCTGCTGAGGCTCCAGAGAGGGATGCAGAGGCTCCAGAGAGTGATGCAGAGGCTGAAAAGAGAGATGCAGAGGCTCAACAGAGTGATGCAGAGGCTCAAGAGAATGATGTAGAGGCTTAGGAGAGGGATGCAGAGGCTCAGGAGAATGATGCAGAGGCTCAAGAGAGTGATGCAGAGGATCAGGAGAGGGATGCAGCGGCTTAAGAGAGTGATACAGAGGCTGAAGAGAGTGATGAAGAGGCTCAAGAGAGTGATGCAGAGGATCAAGAGAGTGATGCAGAGGATCAAGAGAGGGAAGCAGAGGCTTAAGAGAGTTATTCAGAGGCTTAAGAGAGTGATGCAGAGGCTTAAGAGAGGGATGCAGAAGCTCAAGAGAGTGATGCAGAGGCTCAAGAGAGGGATGCAGAGGCTCAAGAGAGTGATACAGAGGCTCAAGAGAGTGATTCAGGGGCTTACGAGAGTGATTCAGAGGCTTAAGAGAGTGATGCAGAGGCTTAAGAGAGGGATGCAGAGGCTCATGAGAGGGATGCAGAGGCTAAAGAGAGGGATGCAGAGGCTCAAGAGAGGGAAGCAGAGGCTGAAGTGAGGGATGCAGAGGACAAAGAGAGGGATGCAAAGGCTCAAGAGAGTGATGCAGAGGCTTACGAGAGGGATGCAGAGGCTCAAGAGAGTGATGCAGAGGCTTAAGAGAGTGATGCAGAGGCTTAGGAGAGTGATGCAGAGGCTCAAGAGAGGGATGCAGAGGCCTAAGAGAGTGATGCAGAGGCTGAAGAGAGTGATACAGAGGCTCAAGAGAATGATGAAGAGGCTCAAGAGAGTGCTGCAGAGGCTCAAGAGAGGGATGCAGAGGCTCAAGAGAGGGATGCAGAGGCTCCAGAGAGTGATGCAGAGGCTGAAAAGAGAGATGCAGAGGCTCAAGAGAGTGATGCAGAGGCTCAAGAGAGTGATGCAGAGGATCAAGAGAGGGAAGCAGAGGCTTAAGAGAGTGATGCAGAGGCTCAAGAGAGTGATGTAGAGGCTCAAGAGAGTGATGCAGAGGCTCGAGAGAGGGATGCAGAGGCTCATGAGAGGGATGCAGGACGTCAAGAGAGAGACGCTGAGGCTCAAAAGAGGCATACAGAGGCTTAAGAGCGTGATGCAGAGGCTCAAGAGAGTGATGCAGAGGCTCAAAGAGAGGCATGCAGAGGCTTGCAGAGAGTGATGCAGAGGCTCAATAGAGTGATGCAGAGGCTCAAGAGAGTGATGCAGAGGCTCAAGAGAGTGATGCAGAGGCTCAAGAGAGGATGCAGAGAGTGATGCAGAGGCTCAAGAGAGGAATGCAGAGGCTCAAGAGAGGGATGCAGAGGCTCAAGAGAGGGATGCAGAGGCTTCAAGAGAGTGATGCAGAGGCTCAAGAGAGGGATGCAGAGGCTTACGAGAGTGATGCAGAGGCTCAAGAGAGGGATGCAGAGGCTTAAGAGAGGGATGCAGAGGCTCAAGAGAGGGATGCAGAGGCTCAAGAGAGGGATGCAGAGGCTCAAGAGAGGGATGCAGAGGCTCAAGAGAGGGATGCAGAGGCTCAAGAGAGGGATGCAGAGGCTCAAGAGAGTGATGCAGAGGCTGCAGAGGCTCAAGAGAGGGATGCAGAGGCTCAAGAGAGGGATGCAGAGGCTCAAGAGAGTGATGCAGAGGCTTAAGAGAGTGATGCAGAGGCTCAAGAGAGGGATGCAGAGGCTCAAGAGAGTGATGCAGAGGCTGGCAAGAGAGTGATGCAGAGGCTCAAGAGAGTGATGCAGAGGCTCAAGAGAGTGATGCAGAGGCTCAAGAGAGAGAGGATGCAGAGAGTGCTCAGAGGCTCAAGAGAGTGATGCAGAGGCTCTCAGAGAGTGATGCAGAGGCTGAAAAGAGAGATGCAGAGGCTCAAGAGAGTGATGCAGAGGCTCAAGAGAGTGATGCAGAGGATCAAGAGAGGGATGCAGAGGCTTAAGAGGCTCAGTGATGCAGAGGCTCAAGAGAGTGATGCAGAGGCTCAAGAGAGTGATGCAGAGGCTCGAGAGAGGGATGCAGAGGCTCAAGAGAGGGATGCAGGAGGCTCAAGAGAGAGATGCAGAGGCTCAAAAGAGGCATGCAGAGGCTTAAGAGAGTGATGCAGAGGCTAAAGAGAGTGATGCAGAGGCTCAAGAGAGGATGCAGAGGCTTAAGAGAGTGATGCAGAGGCTCAAGAGAGTGATGCAGAGGCTCAAGAGAGTGATACAGAGGCTGAAGAGAGTGATGCAGAGGCTCAAGAGAGGAATGCAGAGGCTCAAGAGAGTGATGCAGAGGCTCAAGAGAGGGATGCAGAGGCTCAAGAGAGGGATGCAGAGGCTCAAGAGAGTGATGCAGAGGCTCAAGAGAGGGATGAGAGTGATGCAGAGGCTCAAGAGAGGGATGCAGAGGCTCAAGAGAGTGATGCAGAGGCTCAAGAGAGGGATGCAGAGGCTTAAGAGAGTTATGCAAAGGCTCAAGAGAGGGATGCAGAGGCTCAAGAGAATGATGTAGAGGCATTAGAGAGGGATGCAGAGGCTCAAGAGAGTGATGCAGAGGCTCAAGAGAGTGATGCAGAGGCTCAAGAGAGGGATGCAGAGGCTTAAGTGAGTAATGCAGAGGCTTAAGAGAGTGATGCAGAGGCTCAAGAGAGTGATGCAGAGGCTCAAGAGAGTGATGCAGAGGCTCAAGAGAGGGATGCAGAGGCTCAAGAGAGTGATGCAGAGGCTCAAGAGAGTGATTCAGAGGCTCAAGAGAGTGATGCAGAGGATCAAGAGAGGGATGCAGAGGCTTAAGAGAGTGATGCAGAGGCTTAAGAGAGCAGAGGCTGATGCAGAGGCTCTAGAGAGTGATGCAGAGGCTCAAGAGAGTGATGCAGAGGCTCAAGAGAGTAATGCAGAGGATCAAGAGAGTGATGCAGAGGCTCGAGAGAGTGATGCAGAGGCCTCAGGAGAGGAATTCAGAGGCTTAAGAGAGTGAGGCAGAGGCTCAAGAGAGGGATGCAGAGGCTCAAGAGAGGGATGCAGAGGCTCAAGAGAGGGATGCAGAGGCTCAAGAGAGAGATGCAGAGAGCTACAGAGGCTCAAGAGCGTGATGCAGAGGCTCAAGAGAGTGATGCAGAGGCTCAAGAGAATGATGCAGAGGCTCAAGAGAGTGATGCAGAGGCTCAAGAGAGGAATGCAGAGGCTCAAGAGAGGGATGCAGAGGCTCAAGAGAGTGATGCAGAGGCTCAAGAGAGGGATGCAGAGGCTCAAGAGAGGGATGCAGAGGCTCAAGAGAGTGATGCAGAGGCTCAAGAGAGGGATGCAGAGGCTTATGTGAGTAATGCAGAGGCTGAAGAGAGTGATGCAGAGGCTCAAGAGAGGGATGCAGAGGCGTCAAGAGAGAGATGCAGAGGCTCAAAAGAGGCATGCAGAGGCTTAAGAGAGTGATGCAGAGGCTCAAGAGAGTGATGCAGAGGCTCAAGAGAGGCATGCAGAGGCTTAAGAGAGTGATGCAGAGGCTCAAGAGAGTGATGCAGAGGCTGAAGAGAGTGATGCAGAGGCTCAAGAGAGTGATGCAGAAGCTCAAGAGAGTGATGCAGAGGCTCAAGAGAGGGATGCAGAGGCTCAAGAGAGGGATGCAGAGGCTCAAGAGAGTGATGCAGAGGCTCAAGAGAGGGATGCAGAGGCTCAAGAGAGTGATACAGAGGCTCAAGAGAGTGATGCAGAGGCTCAAGAGGGTGATGCAGAGGCTCAAGAGAGTGATGCAGAGGCTCAAGAGAGTGATGCAGAGGCTCAAGAGAGGGATGCAGAGGCTCAAGAGAGGGATGCAGAGGCTCAAGAGAGGATGCAGAGGCTCAAGAGAGGGATGCAGAGGCTCAAGAGAGTGATGCAGAGGCTCAAGAGAGTGATGCAGAGGCTCAAGAGAGGGATGCAGAGGCTTAAGAGAGTGATGCAGAGGCTTAAGACAGTGATGCAGAGGCTTAAGAGAGTGATGCAGAGGCTCAAGTGAGGGATGCAGAGGCTTAAGAGAGTGATGCAGAGGCTCAAGAGAGGAATGCAGAGGCTTAAGAGAGTGATGCAGAGGCTCAAGAGAGTGATGCAGAGGCTCAAGAGAGGAATGCAGAGGCTCAAGAGAGTGATGCAGAGGCTCAAGAGAGGGATGCAGAGGCTCAAGAGAGGGATGCAGAGGCTAAAGAGAGTGATGCAGAGGCTCAAGAGAGTGATGCAGAGGCTCAAGAGAGGGATGCAGAGGCTTCAGAGAGTGATGCAGAGGCTCAAGAGAGGGATGCAGAGGTTTAAGAGAGTTATGCAAAGGCTCAAGAGAGGGATGCAGAGGCTCAAGAGAGTGATGCAGAGGCTCAAGAGAGGGATGCAGAGGCTCAAGAGAGTGATGCAGAGGCTCAAGAGAGTGATGCAGAGGCTCATGAGAGGGATGCAGAGGCTTAAGAGAGTGATGCAGAGGCTCAAGAGAGTGATGCAGAGGCTCTAGAGAGTGATGCAGAGGCTCAAGAGAGTGATGCAGAGGCTTAAGAGAGGGATGCAGAGGCTCAAGAGAGTGATGCAGAGGCTCAAGAGAGTGATGCAGAGGCTCAAGAGAGTGATGCAGAGGCTCAAGAGAGTGATGCAGAGGCTTAAGAGAGTGATGCAGAGGCTCAAGAGAGTGATGCAGAGGCTCAAGAGAGTGATGCAGAGGCTCAAGAGAGTGATGCAGAGGCTCAAGAGAGTGATGCAGAGGCTCAAGAGAGTGATGCAGAGGCTCAAGAGAGTGATGCAGAGGCTCAGGAGAGTGATGCAGAGGCTCAAGAGAGTGATGCAGAGGCTCAAGAGAGGGATGCAGAGGCTCAAGAGAGTGATGCAGAGGCTCAAGAGAGGATGCAGAGGCAGAGAAGAGAGGGATGCAGAGGCTCAAGAGAGTGATGCAGAGGCTCAAGAGAGTGATGCAGAGGCTCAAGAGAGTGATGCAGAGGCTCAAGAGAGTGATGCAGAGGCTTAAGAGAGTGATGCAGAGGCTCAAGAGAGGGATGCAGAGGCTCAAGAGAGTGATGCAGAGGCTCAAGAGAGTGATGCAGAGGCTCAAGAGAGGAGATGCAGAGGCTCAAGAGAGTGATGCAGAGGCTCAAGAGAGTGATGCAGAGGCTCAAGAGAGTGATGCAGAGGCTTAAGAGAGTGATGCAGAGGCTCAAGAGAGGGATGCAGAGGCTCATGAGAGGGATGCAGAGGCTCAAGAGAGTGATGCAGAGGCTCAAGAGAGGGATGCAGAGGCTTAAGAGAGTGATGCAGAGGCTCAAGAGAGTGATGCAGAGGCTCAAGAGAGGCATGCAGAGGCTTAAGAGAGTGATGCAGAGGCTCAAGAGAGGGATGCAGAGGCTCAAGAGAGTGATGCAGAGGCTCAAGAGAGTGATGCAGAGGCTCAAGAGAGGGATGCAGAGGCTCAAGAGAGGGATGCAGAGGCTCAAGAGAGGGATGCAGAGGCTCAAGAGAGTGATGCAGAGGCTTAAGAGAGTGATGCAGAGGCTGAAGAGAGTGATGCAGAGGCTCAAGAGAGTGATGCAGAGGCTCAAGAGAGTGATGCAGAGGCTCAAGAGAGTGATGCAGAGGCTTAAGAGAGTGATGCAGAGGCTCAAGAGAGGGATGCAGAGGCTCAAGAGAGTGATGCAGAGGCTCAAGAGAGGATGCAGAGGCTCAAGAGAGGGATGCAGAGGCTCAAGAGAGTGATGCAGAGGCTTAAGAGAGTGATGCAGAGGCTTAAGAGAGGGATGCAGAGGCTCAAGAGAGTGATGCAGAGGCTCAAGAGAGTGATGCAGAGGCTCAAGAGAGTGATGCAGAGGCTTAAGAGAGTGATGCAGAGGCTCAAGAGAGGGATGCAGAGGCTTAAGAGAGTGATGCAGAGGCTCAAGAGAGTGATGCAGAGGCTCAAGAGAGGGATGCAGAGGCTAAGAGAGTGATGCAGAGGCTCAAGAGAGGGATGCAGAGGCTCAAGAGAGTGATGCAGAGGCTCAAGAGAGTGATGCAGAGGCTCAAGAGAGGGATGCAGAGGCTTAAAGAGTGATGCAGAGGCTCAAGAGAGTGATGCAGAGGCTCAAGAGAGTGATGCAGAGGCTTAAGAGAGGGATGCAGAGGCTCAAGAGAGTGATGCAGAGGCTCAAGAGAGGGATGCAGAGGCTCAAGAGAGTGATGCAGAGGCTCAAGAGAGTGATGCAGAGGCTCAAGAGAGTGATGCAGAGGCTCAAGAGAGTGATGCAGAGGCTCAAGAGAGTGATGCAGAGGCTCAAGAGAGGGATGCAGAGGCTCAAGAGAGTGATGCAGAGGCTCAAGAGAGTGATGCAGAGGCTCAAGAGAGGAGCAGAGGCTCAAGAGAGTGATGCAGAGGCTCAAGAGAGTGATGCAGAGGCTCAAGAGAGTGATGCAGAGGCTCAAGAGAGGGATGCAGAGGCTCAAGAGAGTGATGCAGAGGAGAGTGATGCAGAGGCTCAAGAGAGTGATGCAGAGGCTCAAGAGAGTGATGCAGAGGCTCAAGAGAGGGATGATGCAGAGGCTCAAGAGAGTGATGCAGAGGCTAAGAGAGTGATGCAGAGACTCAAGAGAGTGATGCAGAGGCCCAAGAGAGTTATGCACAGGCTCAAGAGAGGGTTGCAGAGGCTCAAGTGAGTGATGCAGAGGCTCAAGAGAGTTATGCAGAGGCTCAAGAGAGTGATGCAGAGGATCAAGAGAGTGATGCAGAGGCTCAAGAGAGGGTAGAGAGGCTGATGATGCAGAGGCTCAAGAGAGTGATGCAGAGGCTCAAGAGAGTGATGCAGAGGCTCAAGAGAGGGATGCAGAGGCTCAAGAGAGTGATGCAGAGGCTTAGGATCAAGAGAGTGATGCAGAGGCTCAAAAGAGAGTGATGCAGAGGCTCAAGAGAGTGATTCAGGGCTTAGAGAGTGATTCAGAGGCTTAAGAGAGTGATGCAGAGGCTCAAGAGAGTGATGCAGAGGCTCAAGAGAGTGATGCAGAGGCTCAAGAGAGTGATGCAGAGGCTCAAGAGAGGATGCAGAGGCTCAAGAGAGGGATGCAGAGGCTCAAGAGAGGATGCAGAGGCTCAAGAGAGGGATGCAGAGGCTCAAGAGAGTGATGCAGAGGCTCAAGAGAGTGATGCAGAGGCTCAAGAGAGGGATGCAGAGGCTCAAGAGAGGGATGCAGAGGCTCAAGAGAGGGATGCAGAGGCTCAAGAGAGGGATGCAGAGGCTCAAGAGAGGGATGCAGAGGCTCAAGAGGGATGCAGAGGCTCAAGAGAGTGATGCAGAGGCTCAAGAGAGTGATGCAGAGGCTCAAGAGAGGGATGCAGAGGCTCAAGAGAGTGATGCAGAGGCTCAAGAGAGTGATGCAGAGGCTCAAGAGAGTGATGCAGAGGCTCAAGAGAGTGATGCAGAGGCTCAAGAGAGTGATGCAGAGGCTCAAGAGAGTGTTGCAGAGGCTTAAGAGAGTGATGCAGAGAGGCTCAAGAGAGTGATGCAGAGGCTCAAGAGAGTGATGCAGAGGCTTAAGAGAGGGATGCAGAGGCTCAAGAGAGTGATGCAGAGGCTCAAGAGAGTGATGCAGAGGCTTAAGAGAGTGATGCAGAGGCTCAAGAGAGTGATGCAGAGGCTCAAGAGAGTGATGCAGAGGCTCAAGAGAGGGATGCAGAGGCTCAAGAGAGTGATGCAGAGGCTCAAGAGAGTGATGCAGAGGCTCAAGAGAGTGATGCAGAGGCTCAAGAGAGAGATGCAGAGGCTCATGAGAGTGATGAGAGGCTCAAGAGAGTGATGCAGAGGCTCAAGAGAGGGATGCAGAGGCTCAAGAGAGTGATGCAGAGGCTCAAGAGAGTGATGCAGAGGCTCAAGAGAGGGATGCAGAGGCTTAAGAGAGTGATGCAGAGGCTCAAGAGAGTGATGCAGAGGCTCAAGAGAGTGATGCAGAGGCTTAAGAGAGGGATGCAGAGGCTCAAGAGAGGGATGCAGAGGCTCAAGAGAGTGATGCAGAGGCTGAAGAGTGATGCAGAGGCTCAAGAGAGTGATGCAGAGGCTCAAGAGAGTGATGCAGAGGCTCAAGAGAGTGATGCAGAGGCTAAAGAGAGTGATGCAGAGGCTCAAGAGAGTGATGCAGAGGCTCAAGAGAGTGATGCAGAGGCTGAAGAGAGTGATGCAGAGGCTCAAGAGAGTGATGCAGAGGCTCAAGAGAGTGATGCAGAGGCTCAAGAGAGTGATGCAGAGGCTCAAGAGAGTGATGCAGAGGCTCAAGAGAGTGATGCAGAGGCTCAAGAGAGTGATGCAGAGGCTCAAGAGAGTGATGCAGAGGCTCAAGAGAGTGATGCAGAGGCTCAAGAGAGGGATGCAGAGGCTCAAGAGAGTGATGCAGAGGCTCAAGAGAGGGATGCAGAGGCTCAAGAGAGTGATGCAGAGGCTCAAGAGAGTGATGCAGAGGCTCAAGAGAGGGATGCAGAGGCTCAAGAGAGTGATTCAGAGGCTTACGAGAGTGATGCAGAGGCTTAAGAGAGGGATGCAGAGGCTCAAGAGAGTGATGCAGAGGCTCAAGAGAGAGATGCAGAGGCTCAGAGAGTGATGCAGAGGCTCAAGAGAGTGATGCAGAGGCTCAAGAGAGGGATGCAGAGGCTTAAGAGAGTGATGCAGAGGCTCAAGAGAGTGATGCAGAGGCTTAAGAGAGGGATGCAGAGGCTCAAGAGAGTGATGCAGAGGCTCAAGAGAGTGATGCAGAGGCTCAAGAGAGTGATGCAGAGGCTCAAGAGAGTGATGCAGAGGCCCAAGAGAGTGATGCAGAGGCTGAAGAGAGTGATGCAGAGGCTCAAGAGAGTGATGCAGAGGCTCAAGAGAGTGATGCAGAGGCTCAAGAGAGGGATGCAGAGGCTCAAGAGAGTGATGCAGAGGCTGAAGAGAGAGATGCAGAGGCTCAAGTGAGGGATGCAGAGGCTCAAGAGAGTGATGCAGAGGCTCCAGAGAGTGATGCAGAGGCTCAAGAGAGTGATGCAGAGGCCCAAGAGAGTTATGCAAAGGCTCAAGAGAGGGATGCAGAGGCACAAGAGAATGATGTAGAGGCATAAGAGAGGGATGCAGAGGCTCAAGAGAATGATGCAGAGGCTCAAGAGAGTGATGCAGAGGATCAAGAGAGGGAAGCAGAGGCTTATGTGAGTAATGCAGAGGCTGAAGAGAGTGATGCAGAGGCTAAGGAGAATGATGCAGAGGCTTAAGAGAGGGATGCAGAGGCTCAAGAGGGATGCAGCAAGAGGCTGCAAGGCTCAGAGCGATGCAGAGGCTGAAGAGAGTGATGCAGAGGCTCAAGAGAGGGATGCAGAGGCTCAAGAGAGGGATGCAGAGGCTTAAGAGAGTGATGCAGAGGCTGAAGAGAGTGTTCCAGAGGCTTAAGAGAGGGATGCAGAGGCCCAAGAGAGTGATGCAGAGGCTGAAGAGAGTGTTGAAGAGGCTTAAGAGAGTGATGCAGAGGCTCCAGAGAGGGATGCAGAGGCTCAAGAGAGTGATGCAGAGGCTGACGAGAGTGATGCAGAGGCTCAAGAGAGGGATGCAGAGGCTCAAGAGAGTGATGCAGAGGCTCAAGAGAGGGATGCAGAGGCTCAAGAGAGTGATGCAGAGGCTGCTCAAGAGAGTGATGCAGAGGCTCAGAGAGGGATGCAGAGGCTCAAGAGAGTGATGCAGAGGCTCAAGAGAGAGATGCAGAGGCTTAAGAGAGGGATGCAGAGGCTCAAGAGAGTGATGCAGAGGCTCAAGAGAGTGATGCAGAGGCTCAAGAGAGTGATGCAGAGGCTCAAGAGAGTGATGCAGAGGCTCAAGAGAGTGATGCAGAGGCTCAAGAGAGTGATGCAGAGGCTCAAGAGAGGGATGCAGAGGCTCTTGAGAGTGATGCAGAGGCTCATGAGAGGGATGCAGAGGCTTAGGAGAGTGATGCAGAGGCTCAAGTGAGGGATTCAGAGGCACATGAGAGGGATGCAGAGGCTCAAGAGAGTGATGCAGAGGCTGAAGAGAGTGATGCAGAGGCTCAAGAGAGGGATGCAGAGGCTCAAGAGAGTGATGCAGAGGCTCAAGAGAGGGATGCAGAGGCTCAAGAGAGGGATGCAGAGGCACAAGAGAGGGATGCAGAGGCTCTTTAGAGTGATGCAGAGGAAGAGAGGGATGCAGAGGCTCAAGAGAGTGATGCAGAGGCTTAAGAGAGTGATGCAGAGGCTTAAGAGAGGGATGCAGAGGCTCAAGAGAGTGATGCAGAGGCTCAAGAGAGGGATGCAGAGGCTCAAGAGAGTGATGCAGCGGCTCACGAGAGTGATGCAGAGGCTTACGAGAGTGATGCAGAGGCTCAAGAGAGGGATGCAGAGGCTCAAGAGAGTGATGCAGAGGCTCAAGAGAGGGATGCAGAGGCTCAAAAGAGGGATGCAGAGGCTCAAGAGAGTGATGCAGAGGCTCAAGAGAGGGATGCAGAGGCTGAAGAGAGTGATGCAGAGGCTCAAGAGAGGGATGCAGAGGCTTAAGAGAGTGATGCAGAGACTCAAGAGAGGGATGCAGAGGCTAAAGAGAGTGATGCAGAGGCACAAGAGAGGGATGCAGAGGCTCTTGAGAGTGATGCAGATTCTCAAGAGAGGGATGCAGAGGCTCAAGAGAGTAATGCAGAGACTCAAGAGAGTTATGCAGAGGCTCAAGAGAGTGATGCAGAGGCTTAAGAGAGTGATGCAGAGGCTGAAGAGAGTGTTGCAGAGGCTTAAGAGAGGGATGCAGAGGCTCAAGAGAGTGATGCAGAGGCTCAAGAGAGTGATGCAGAGGCTCAAGAGAGTGATGCAGAGGCTTAAGAGAGGGATGCAGAGGCTTAAGAGAGTGATGCAGAGGCTCAAGAGAGTGATGCAGAGGCTTAAGAGAGTGATGCAGAGGCTTAAGAGAGGGATGCAGAGGCTCAAGAGAGTGATGCAGAGGCTCAAGAGAGGGATGCAGAGGCTCATGAGAGTGATGCAGAGGCTCAAGAGAGTGATGCAGAGGCTCAAGAGAGGGATGCAGAGGCTTAAGAGAGTGATGCAGAGGCTCAAGAGAAGGATGCAGAGGCTCATGAGAGGGATGCAGAGGCTTCTAGAGAGATGCAGAGGCTCAAGAGAGGGATGCAGAGGCTCAAGAGAGTGATGCAGAGGCTCAAGAGAGTGATGCAGAGGCCTCAAGAGAGTGATGCAGAGGCTCAAGAGAGAGATGCAGAGGCTTAAGAGAGTGATGCAGAGGCTCAAGAGAGTGATGCAGAGGCTCCAGAGAGTGATGCAGAGGCTCAAGAGAGTGATGCAGAGGCTCAAGAGAGTGATGCAGAGGCTCAAGAGAGGGATGCAGAGGCTCAAGAGAGTGATGCAGAGGCATGAAGAGAGAGAGATGCAGAGGCTCAAGAGAGTGATGCAGAGGCTCAAGAGAGTGATGCAGAGGCTCAAGAGAGGGATGCAGAGGCTTATGTGAGTAATGCAGAGGCTGAAGAGAGTGATGCAGAGGCTAAGGAGAGTGATGCAGAGGCTTAAGAGAGGGATGCAGAGGCTCAAGAGGGAGACGCAGAGGCTCAAGAGAGCGATGCAGAGGCTGAAGAGAGTGTTGCAGAGGCTTAAGAGAGGGATGCAGAGGCTCAAGAGAGGGATGCAGAGGCTTAAGAGAGTGATGCAGAGGCTGAAGAGAGTGTTGCAGAGGCTTAAGAGAGTGATGCAGAGGCTCAAGAGAGTGATGCAGAGGCTGAAGAGAGTGTTGCAGAGGCTTAAGAGAGTGATGCAGAGGCTCCAGAGAGGGATGCAGAGGCTCAAGAGAGTGATGCAGAGGCTCGAGAGAGATGCAGAGGCTCAAGAGAGGGATGCAGAGGCTCAAGAGAGTGATGCAGAGGCTCAAGAGTGTGATGCAGAGGCTCAAGAGAGTGATGCAGAGGCTCAAGAGAGTGATGCAGAGGCTAAAGAGAGTGATGCAGAGGCTCATGAGAGTGATGCAGAGGCTCAAGAGAGTGATGCAGAGGCCCCAGAGAGGGATGCAGAGGCTCTTGAGAGTGACGCAGAGGCTCATGAGAGGGATGCAGAGGCTTAGGAGAGTGATGCAAAGGCTCAAGTGAGGGATTCAGAGGCACATGAGAGGGATGCAGAGGCTCAAGAGAGTGATGCAGAGGCTGAAGAGAGAGATGCAGAGGCTCAAGTGAGGGATGCAGAGGCTCAAGAGAGTGATGCAGAGGCTGAAGAAAGAGATGCAGAGGCTCAAGTGAGGGATGCAGAGGCTCTTTAGAGTGATGCAGAGGTTCAAGAGAGGGATGCAGAGGCTCAAGAGAGTGATTCAGAGGCTTACGAGAGTGATGCAGAGGCTTAAGAGAGGGATGCAGTGGCGCAAGAGAGTGATTCAGAGGCTCAAGAGTGGGATGAAGAGGCTCAAGAGAGTGATTCAGAGGCTTACGAGAGTGATGCAGAGGCTTAAGAGAGTGATGCAGAGGCTTAAGAGAGGGATGCAGAGGCTCAAGAGAGGAATGCAGAGGCTCAAGAGAGGGATGCAGAGGCTCAAAAGAGGGATGCAGAGGCTCAAGGCTCAAGAGAGGGATGCAGAGGCTCAAGAGAGTGATGCAGAGGCTCTTGAGAGTGATGCAGAGGCTCAAGAGAGGGATGCAGAGGCTCAAGAGAGTGATGCAGAGGCTCAAGAGAGGGATGCAGAGGCTTGAAGAGAGTGATGCAAGAGAGCAGAGGCTTAAGAGAGTGATGCAGAGGCAAGAGAGTGATGCAAGAGAGGATGCAGAGGATGCAGAGGCTCAAGAGAGTGATGCAGAGGCTCAAGAGAGGGATGCAGAGGCTGCAGAGGCTCAAGAGAGTGATGCAGAGGCTCAAGAGAGGATGCAGAGGCTCAAGAGAGTGATGCAGAGGCTCAAGAGAGTGATGCAGAGGCTCAAGAGAGTGATGCAGAGGCTCAAGAGAGTGATGCAGAGGCTCAAGAGAGTGATGCAGAGGCTCAAGAGAGTGATGCAGAGGCTGAAGAGAGTGATGCAGAGGCTTATGAGAGGGATGCAGAGGCTCAAGAGAGTGATGCAGAGGCTCAAGAGAGTGATGCAGAGGCTCAAGAGAGTGATGCAGAGGCCCAAGAGAGTGATGCAGAGGCTCAAGAGAGTGATGCAGAGGCTCAGAGAGTGATGCAGAGGCTCAAAAGAGTGATGCAGAGGCTCAAGAGAGGGATGCAGAGGCTCAAGAGAGTGATGCAGAGGCTCAAAAGAGTGATGCAGAGGCTCAAGTGAGGGAAGCAGAGGCACAAGAGAGGGATGCAGAGGCTCCAGAGAGTGATGCAGAGGCTCAAGAGAGGGATGCAGAGGCTTAGGAGAGTGATGCAAAGGCTCAAGTGAGGGATTCAGAGGCTCATGAGAGGGATGCAGGGCTCAAGAGAAGGATGCAGAGGCTCAAGAGAGTGATGCAGAGGCTCAAGAGAGGGATGCAGAGGCTCAAGAGAGGGATGAAGAGGCACAAGAGAGGGATGCAGAGGCTCTTGAGAGTGATGAAGAGGCTCAAGAGAGGGATGCAGAGGCTCAAGAGAGTGATTCAGAGGCTTACGAGAGTGATGCAGAGGCTTACGAGAGTGATGCAGAGGCTTAAGAGAGTGATGCAGAGACTTACGAAAGTGATGCAGAGGCTCAAAAGAGGGATGCAGAGGCTTAAAAGAGTGATGCAGAGGCTCAAGAGAGTGATGCAGAGGCTCAGGAGAGGGATGCAGAGGCTAAAGAGAGTGATGCAGAGGCTCAAGAGAGTTATGCAGAGGCTCAAGAGAGTGATGCAGAGGCTTACGAGAGGGATGCAGAGGCTCAGGAGAGGGATGCAGAGGCTCAAGAGAGTGATTCAGAGGCTTACGAGAGTGATGCAGAGGCTCAAGAGAGTGATGCAGAGGCTCTAGAGAGTGATGCAGAGGCTCAAGAGAGGGATGCAGAGGCTTAAGAGAGTGATGCAGAGGCTCAAGAGAGTGATGCAGAGGCTCAAGAGAGGGATGCAGAGGCTCAAGAGAGTGATGCAGAGGCTCAAGAGAGGGATGCAGAGGCTCAAGAGAGTGATTCAGAGGCTTACGAGAGTGATGCAGAGGCTCAAGAGAGTGATGCAGAGGCTCTAGAGAGTGATGCAGAGGCTCAAGAGAGGGATGCAGAGGCTTAAGAGAGTGATGCAGAGGCTCAAGAGAGTGATGCAGAGGCTTAAGAGAGGGATGCAGAGGCTCAAGAGAGTGATGCAGAGGCTCAAGAGAGGGATGTAGAGGCTCTAGAGAGTGATGCAGAGGCTCAAGAGAGTGATGCAGAGGCTAAGGAGAATGATGCAGAGGCTCAAGAGAGGGATGCAGAGGCTCAAGAGAGTGATGCAGAGGCTCAAGAGAGGGATGCAGAGGCTCAAGAGAGTGATGCAGAGGCTCAAGAGAGTGATGCAGAGGCTTAAGAGAGTGATGCAGAGGCTCAAGAGAGGGATGCAGAGGCTCACGAGAGTGTTTCAGAGGCTCACGAGAGTGATGCAGAGGCTCAAGAGAGTGATGCAGAGGCTCTAGAGAGTGATGCAGAGGCTCAAGAGAGGGATGCAGAGGCTTAAGAGAGTGATGCAGAGGCTCAAGAGAGTGATGCAGAGGCTTAAGAGAGGGATGCTGAGGCTCAAGAGAGTGATGCAGAGGCTCAAGAGAGTGATGCAGAGGCTCTGGAGAGTGATGCAGAGGCTCAAGAGAGTGATGCAGAGGCTCAAGAGAGTGATGCAGAGGCTCAAGAGAGGGATGCAGAGGCTCAAGAGAGTGATGCAGAGGCTACTGAGAATGATGCAAGAAGAGAGGGATGCAGAGGCTCAAGAGAGGATGCAGAGGCTCAAGAGAGTGATGCAGAGGCTTACGAGAGTGATGCAGAGGCTTAAGAGAGTGATGCAGAGGCTTAAGAGAGGGATGCAGAGGCTCAAGAGAGTGATGCAGAGGCTCAAGAGAGGGATGCAGAGGCTTCAAGAGAGTGATGCAGAGGCTCAAGAGAGTGATGCAGAGGCTTAAGAGAGTGATGCAGAGGCTCAAGAGAGTGATGCAGAGGCTTAAGAGAGGGATGCAGAGGCTCAAGAGAGGGATGCAGAGGCTCAAGAGAGGGATGCAGAGGCTCAAGAGAGGGATGCAGAGGCTGCAAGGCTCAGGGATGCAGAGGCTTAAAAGGGTGATGCAGAGGCTCAAGAGAGGGATGCAGAGGCTAAAGAGAGTGATGCAGAGGCACAAGAGAAAGATGCAGAGGCTCTTGAGAGTGATGCAGATTCTCAAGAGAGGGATGCAGAGGCTCAAGTGAGTGATGCAGAGGCTCAAGAGAGTTATGCAGAGGCTCAAGAGAGTGATGCAGAGGCTTACGAGAGTGATGCAGAGGCTGAAGAGAGTGATGCAGAGGCTTAAGAGAGGGATGCAGAGGCTCAAGAGAGTGATGCAGAGGCTCAAGAGAGTGATGCAGAGGCTCAAGAGAGTGATGCAGAGGCTTAAGAGAGGGATGCAGAGGCTCAAGAGAGGGATGCAGAGGCTCAAGAGAGTGATTCAGATGCTTACGAGAGTGATGCAGAGGCTTAAGAGAGGGATGCAGAGGCTCAAGAGAGTGATGCAGAGGATCAAGAGAGGGATGCAGAGGCTCAAGAGAGTGATGCAGAGGCTCAAGAGAGTGATGCAGAGGCTCAAGAGAGGGATGCAGAGGCTTAAGAGAGTGATGCAAAGGCTCAAGAGAAGGATGCAGAGGCTCATGAGAGGGATGCAGGAGTTCAAGAGAGAGATGCAGAGGCTCACGAGAGGGATGCAGAGGCTCAAGAGTGTGATGCAGAGGCTCAAGAGAGTGATGCAGATGGCTCAAGAGAGTGATGCAGAGGCTCAAGAGAGTGATGCTGAGGCTCAGGAGAGTGATGCAGAGGTGATCAGAGGCTCAAGAGAGTGATGCAGAGGCTCCAGAGAGGGATGCAGAGGCTCAAGAGAGGGATGCAGAGAGAGCTCAAGAGAGTGATGCAGAGGCTGAAGAGAGAGATGCAGAGGCTCAAGAGGGATGCAGAGGCTCAAGAGAGTGATGCAGAGGCTCCAGAGAGTGATGCAGAGGCTCAAGAGAGTGATGCAGAGGCTCAAGAGAGTGGTGCAGAGGCTAAAGAGAGTGATGCAGAGGCTCAAGAGAGGAGAGTGATGCAGAGGCTCAAGAGAGTGATGCAGAGGCTCCAGAGAGGGATGCAGAGGCTCAAGAGAGTGATGCAGAGGCTCAAGAGAGTGATGCAGAGGCTCAAGTGAGGGATGCAGAGGCTCAAGAGAGGGATGCAGAGGCTTAAGAGAGTGATGCAGAGGCTCAAGAGAGGGATAGAGAGGCTCAGGAGAGTGATGCAGAGGCTCAAGAGAGGGATGCATAGGCTCAAGTGAGGGATGCAGAGTCTCAAGTGAGGGATGCAGAGGCTCAAGAGAGTGATGCAGAGGCTCAAGAGAGGGATGCAGAGGCTCAAGAGAGGGATGCAGAGGCTCAAGAGAGGGATGCAGAGGCTCTTGAGAGTGATGCAGAGGCTCAAGAGAGGGATGCAGAGGCTCAAGAGAGTGATTCAGAGGCTTACGAGAGTGATGCAGAGGCTTAAGAGAGTGATGCAGAGGCTTAAGAGAGTGATGCAGAGGCTTAGAGGCTCAAGAGAGTGATGCAGAGGCTCAAGAGAGGGATGCAGAGGCTTAAGAGAGTGATGCAGAGGCTCAAGAGAGTGATGCAGAGGCTCAGAGAGAGGGATGCAGAGGCTCAAGAGAGTGATGCAGAGGCTCAAGAGAGTGATGCAGAGGCTCAAGAGAGTGATGCAGAGGCTTAAGAGAGTGATGCAGAGGCTCAAGAGAGTGGATGCAGAGGCTCAAGAGAGTGATGCAGAGGCTCAAGAGAGTGATGCAGAGGCTCAAGAGAGTGATGCAGAGGCTCAAGAGAGTGATGCAGAGGCTCAAGAGAGGGATGCAGAGGCTCAAGAGAGTGATGCAGAGGCTCAAGAGAGTGATGCAGAGGCTCAAGAGAGGGATGCAGAGGCTCAAGAGAGGGATGCAGAGGCTCAAGAGAGTGATGCAGAGGCTCAAGAGAGTGATGCAGAGGCTCAGAGAGAGTGATGCAGAGGCTCAGGAGAGTGATGCAGAGGCTCAAGAGAGTGATGCAGAGGCTCAAGAGAGGGATGCAGAGGCTCAAGAGAGTGATGCAGAGGCTGAAGAGAGAGATGCAGAGGCTCAAGAGAGGGATGCAGAGGCTCAAGAGAGTGATGCAGAGGCTCAAGAGAGTGATGCAGAGGCTCAAGAGAGTGATGCAGAGGCTCAAGAGAGTGATGCAGAGGCTCAAGAGAGTGATGCAGAGGCTCAGGAGAGTGATGCAGAGGCTAAAGTGAGTGATGCAGAGGCTCCAGAGAGGGATGCAGAGGCTGAAGAGAGTGATGCAGAGGCTCAAGAGAGTGATGCAGAGGCTCAAGTGAGGGATGCAGAGGCTCAAGAGAGGGATGCAGAGGCTTAAGAGAGTGATGCAGAGGCTCAAGAGAGTGATGCAGAGGCTTAAGAGAGTGATGCAGAGGCTCAAGTGAGGGATGCAGAGGCTCATGAGAGGGATGCAGGAGCTCAAAAGAAGGATGCAGAGGCTCAAGAGAGTGATGCAGAGGCTCAAGAGAGGGATGCAGAGGCTCAAGAGAGGGATGCAGAGGCTCAAGAGAGGGATGCAGAGGCTCTTGAGAGTGATGCAGAGGCTCAAGAGAGGGATGCAGAGGCTCAAGAGAGTGATGCAGAGGCTCAAGAGAGTGATGCAGAGGCTTAAGAGAGTGATGCAGAGGCTTAAGAGAGTGATGCAGAGGCTCAAGAGAGTGATGCAGAGGCTCAAAGAGTGATGCAGGGATGCAGAGGCTTAAGAGAGTGATGCAGAGGCTCAAGAGAGTGATGCAGAGGCTCAAGAGAGGGATGTAGAGGCTAAAGAGAGTGATGCAGAGGCTCAAGAGAGTGATGCAGAGGCTGAAGAGAGTGATGCAGAGGCTTACGAGAGTGATGCAGAGGCTCAAGAGAGTGATGCAGAGGCTGAAGTGAGAGATGCAGAGGCTTAAGAGAGTGATGCAGAGGCTCAGGAGAGTGATGCAGAAGCTCAAGAGATTGATGCAGAGGCTCAAGAGAGGGATTCAAACGCTCAAGAGAGGGATGCAGAGGCTCAAGAGAGTGATGCAGAGGCTCAAGAGAGGGATGCAGAGGCTCAAGAGAGTGATGCAGAGGCTCAAGAGAGAGGATGCAGAGGCTCAAGAGAGTGATGCAGAGGCTTAGAGAGTGATGCAGAGGCTCAAGAGAGTGATGCAGAGGCTCAAGAGAGTGATGCAGAGGCTCAAGAGAGGGATGCAGAGGATGAAGAGAGTGATGCAGAGGCTCAAGAGAGTGATACAGATGCTAAAGAGAGGGATGCAGAGGCTCAAAAGAGTGATGCTGAAGCTTAAGAGAGGGATGCCGAGGCTCAAAAGAGAGATGCAGAGGCTGAAGAGAGAAATGCAGAGGCTCAAGAGAGTGATGCAGAGGCTCAAAAGAGGGATGCAGAGGCTCAAGAGAGTGATGCAGAGGCTCAAGAGAGGGATGCAGAGGCTCAAGTGAGTGATTCAGAGGCTCAAGAGAGTGATGCAGAGGCTTAAGAGAGTGATGCAGAGGCTCAAGAGAGGGATGCAGAGGCTCAAGAGAGTGATGCAGAGGCTTAAGAGAGTGATGCAGAGGCTCAAGAGAGTGATGCAGAGGCTCAAGAGAGTGATGCAGAGGATCAAGAGAGGGATGCAGAGGCTCAAGAGAGTGATGCAGAGGCTCAAGAGAGTGATGCAGAGGCTCAAGAGAGGGATGCAGAGGCTCAAGAGAGTGATGCAGAGGCTCAAGAGAGTGATGCAGAGGCTCAAGAGAGTGATGCAGAGGCTCAAGAGAGGGATGCAGAGGCTCAAGAGAGTGATGCAGAGGCTCAGAGAGATGCAGAGGCTCAAGAGTGAGAGGGATGCAGAGGCTCAAGAGAGTGATGCAGAGGCTCAAGAGAGGGATGCAGAGGCTCAAGAGAGTCATGCAGAGGCTCAAGAGAGTGATTCAGAGGCTTACGAGAGAGAGGCTGAGAGTGATGCAGAGGCTTAAGAGAGGGATGCAGAAGCTCAAGAGAGTGATGCAGAGGCTCAAGAGAGGGATGCAGAGGCTTCACGAGAGTGATACAGAGGCTCAAGAGAGTGATTCAGAGGCTTACGAGAGTGAAGCAGAGGCTTAAGAGAGTGATGCAGAGCCTTAAGAGAGGGATGCAGAGGCT
This sequence comes from Procambarus clarkii, assembly GCF_020424385.1. Taxonomy (NCBI): domain Eukaryota; kingdom Metazoa; phylum Arthropoda; class Malacostraca; order Decapoda; family Cambaridae; genus Procambarus; species Procambarus clarkii. Next base: position 112,492 of record NW_025557890.1, on the reverse strand, counting down.
CATGAGAGGGATGCAGAGGCTCAAGAGAGGGATGCAGAGGCTCAAGAGAGGGATGCAGAGGCTCAAGAGAGGGATGCAGAGGCTCAAGAGAGTGATGCAGAGGCTCAAGAGAGTGATGCAGAGGCTTAAGAGAGTGATGCAGAGGCTCAAGAGAGTGATGCAGAGGCTCAAGAGAGTGATGCAGATGCTCAAGAGAGGCTTGCAGAGGCTCAAGTGAGTGCAGAGGCTCAAGAGAGTGATGCAGAGGCTCAAGAGAGTGATGCAGAGGCTTAAGAGAGTGATGCAGAGGCTCAAGAGAGTGATGCAGAGGCTGCAAGAGAGAGATGCAGAGGCTCAAGAGAGTGATGCAGAGGCTCAAGAGAGTGATGCAGAGGCTCAAGAGAGTGATGCAGAGGCTTAAGAGAGGGATGCAGAGGCTCAAGAGAGGGATGCAGAGGCTCAAGAGAGTGATGCAGAGGCTCAAGAGAGTGATGCAGAGGCTCAAGAGAGTGATGCAGAGGCTCAAGAGAGTGATTCAGAGGATCAAGAGAGGGATGCAGAGGCTCAAGAGAGTGATGCAGAGGCTCAAGAGAGTGATGCAGAGGCTCAAGAGAGTGATGCAGAGGCTCAAGAGAGTGATGCAGAGGCTCAAGAGAGTGATGCAGAGGCTCAAGAGGGATGCAGAGGCTCTAGAGAGCAGAGGCTCAAGAGAGTGATGCAGAGGCTCAAGAGAGTGATGCAGAGGCTCAAGAGAGTGATGCAGAGGCTCAAGAGAGTGATGCAGAGGCTCAAGAGAGTGATGCAGAGGCTCAAGAGAGGGATGCTTAAGAGAGGATCAGGCTCAAGAGAGTGATGCAGAGGCTCAAGAGAGTGATGCAGAGGCTCAAGAGAGTGATGCAGAGGCTCAAGAGAGTGATGCAGAGGCTCAAGAGAGGGATGCAGAGGCTCAAGAGAGTGATGCAGAGGCTCAAGAGAGGGATGCAGAGGCTCAAGAGAGTGATGCAGAGGCTCAAGAGAGTGATGCAGAGGCTCAAGAGAGGGATGCAGAGGCTCAAGAGAGTGATGCAGAGGCTCAAGAGAGGCATGCAGAGGCTTAAGAGAGTGATGCAGAGGCTCAAGAGAGTGATGCAGAGGCTCAAGAGAGTGATGCAGAGAGGCTGAAGAGGCTCAAGAGAGTGATGCAGAGGCTCAAGAGAGTGATGCAGAGGCTCAAGAGAGTGATGCAGAGGCTCAAGAGAGTGATGCAGAGACTCAAGAGAGTGATGCAGAGGCTGAAGAGAGAGATGCAGAGGCTCAAGAGAGTGATGCAGAGGCTCAAGAGAGTGATGCAGAGGCTTAAGAGAGTGATGCAGAGGCTCAAGAGAGTGATGCAGAGGCTTAAGAGAGTTATGCAAAGGCTCAAGAGAGGGATGCAGAGGCTCAAGAGAATGATGTAGAGGCATAAGAGAGGGATGCAGAGGCTCAAGAGATTGATGCAGAGGCTCAAGAGAGTGATGCAGAGGATCAAGAGAGGGAAGCAGAGGCTTATGTGAGTAATGCAGAGGCTGAAGAGAGTGATGCAGAGGCTAAGGAGAATGATGCAGAGGCTTAAGAGAGGGATGCAGAGGCTCAAGAGAGATGCATCAAGAGAGCATGCAGAGGCTCAAGAGAGTGATGCAGAGGCTCAAGAGAGGGATGCAGAGGCTCAAGAGAGGGATGCAGAGGCTCAAGAGAGTGATGCAGAGGCTCAAGAGAGTGATGCAGAGGCTTAAGAGAGGGATGCAGAGGCTCAAGAGAGTGATGCAGAGGCTGAAGAGAGTGATGCAGAGGCTCAAGAGAGTGATGCAGAGGCTCAAGAGAGGGATGCAGAGGCTCAAGAGAGTGATGCAGAGGCTGACGAGAGAGATGCAGAGGCTCAAGTGAGGGATGCAGAGGCTCAAGAGAGTGATGCAGAGGCTCAAGAGAGTGATGCAGAGGCTCAAGAGAGTGATGCAGAGGCCCAAGAGAGTGATGCAGAGGCTAAAGAGAGTGATGCAGAGGCTCATGAGAGTGATGCAGAGGCTTAAGAGAGTGATGCAGAGGCTCCAGAGAGGGATGCAGAGGCTCAAGAGAGTGATGCAGAGGCTCATGAGAGGGATGCAGAGGCTTAGGAGAGTGATGCAAAGGCTCAAGTGAGGGATGCAGAGGCTCATGAGAGGGATGCAGAGGCTCAAGAGAGTGATGCAGAGGCTCAAGAGAGGCAGAGGCTCAAGAGAGGGATGCAGAGGCTCAAGAGAGGGATGCAGAGGCTCAAGAGAGAGATGCAGAGGCTCAAGAGAGTGATGCAGAGGCTCAAGAGAGTGATGCAGAGGCTCAAGAGAGTGATGCAGAGGCTTACGAGAGTGATGCAGAGGCTTAAGAGAGGGATGCAGAGGCTCAAGAGAGTGATGCAGAGGCTCAAGAGTGGGATGAAGAGGCTCAAGAGAGTGATTCAGAGGCTTACGAGAGTGATGCAGAGGCTTAAGAGAGTGATGCAGAGGCTTAAAAGAGGGTTGCAGAGGCTCAAGAGACGAATGCAGAGGCTCAAGAGAGGGATGCAGAGGCTCAAGAGAGGGATGCAGAGGCTCAAGAGAAGGATGCAGAGGCTCAAGAGAGGGATGCAGAGGCTCTTGAGAGTGATGCAGAGGCTCAAGAGAGGGATGCAGAGGCTCAAGAGGGTGATGCAGAGGCTTAAGAGAGTGATGCAGAGGCTGAAGAGAGTGATGCAGAGGCTTAAGAGAGTGATGCAGAGGCTCAAGAGAGTGATGCAGAGGCTCAAGAGAGTGATGCAGAGGCTCAAGAGAGTGATGCAGAGGCTCAAGAGAGGGATGCAGAGGCTCAAGAGAGAGTGATGCAGAGGCTCAAGAGAATGATGTAGAGGCTTAAGAGAGTGATGCAGAGGCTTAAGAGAGGGATGCAGAGGCTCAAGATAGGGATGCAGAGGCTCAAGAGAGGGATGCAGAGGCTCAAGAGAGTGATGCAGAGGCTCAAGAGAGTGATGCAGAGGCTCAAGAGAGGGATGCAGAGGCTCAAGAGAGTGATGCAGAGGCTCAAGAGAGTGATGCAGAGGCTCAAGAGAGTGATGCAGAGGCTCTAGAGAGGGATGCAGAGGCTCAAGAGAGTTATGCAAAGGCTTATGAGAGTGATGCAGAGGCTGAAGAGAGTGTTGCAGAGGCTTAGGAGAGGGATGCAGAGGCTCAAGAGAGTGATGCAGAGGCTCAGGAGAGTGATGTAGAGGCTCAAGATAGTGATGCAGAGGCTTAAGAGAGGGATGCAGAGGCTCAAGAGAGTGATGCAGAGGCTCAAGAGAGGGATTGGAAGATGTACACGTAAAACCGTTCTAATCCGGCTGAAACGTCGATATATGCAATAAAAACAGAACTTCTCCTCTTTTCAATATCTTACTCAGTATTTTAACGAGAAACAAATAGATGATTGAAAATGAAGTATTTAAGGTTATTTTCTGATCAATTATGTGTTTGCATAATTTTTATCGTATATTTAATGAATTATTAATAATAAACTGAAAATTCACAAAAACGTGGTAAAACGGCCTACTTCGATGATATTTTGTTTAAATTACATAAAGGAAAAGGGGATGATAAAGGTCAAACAATTGCTAAATTCGATGTTTTTTAGTACAAAACAAAATGCAAGAAAACTTGCTTAGCGATGCAAAATTTGCGAAATTCTGAGATTTGAAGGCCAAATCACATATCGTGAGAAAACATGAAGTAGTATCGAAATATTGGTAAAAACGAATATATATACGTAAAATCACACTACATGAATAACGTGAAAAAAGTCACTATATTACCATATTTGAGGATTTTAACTTCAAATCATAGAGCGAGGTTTCGTATTATTTAGATCCAAGAAAAGACATATGACAATCTTGTTTCAAATACAAATGTTAAAAATCAATGTGTTTTCATTAGAATTAACTAAAATGTTCCTGATTTTCCGTTTATATTACCGATGATAGATGTACACGTAAAACCGCTCTAATCCTGCTGAAACGTCGATATATGCAATAAAAACAGAACTTCTCCCCTTTCCAACATCTTACTCAGTATTTTAACGAGAAACAAATAGTTGATTGAAAGTGAAGTGTTTAAGGTTAATGTCTAATCAATTATGTGTTTGCATCATTTTTATCGTATATTTAATGAATTAATAGCAATAAACTGAAAATTCACAAAAACGTGGAAAAACAGCAAAATATTGCCTAATTCGATGATATTTTGTTTATATCACATAAAGGAAAAGGGGATGATAAACGTCAAAGTATTGCTGAATTCGATGATTTTTAGTACGAAACAAAATGCAAGAAAACTTGCTTAAAATGCAATATTATGCGAAAATTTGAGATTTGGAGGCCAAAGTACATATCGTGATACTACATGACGTTTATCATCCCCTTTTCCTTTATGTAATATAAACAAAATATCATCGAATTAGGCAATATTTTGCTGTTTATGCACGTTTTTGTGAATTTTCAGTGTTTTGCTATTAATTTATTAAACATACGATAAAAATGATGCAAACACATAATTGATTAGACATTAACCTTAAACACTTCACTTTCAATCAACTATTTGTTTCTCGTTAAAATACTGAGTAAGATATTGGAAAGGGGAGAAGTTCTGTTTTTATTGCATATATCGACGTTTCAGCCGGATTAGAGCGTTTTACGTGTACATCTTCCATCGGTAATATAAACGGAAAAATCAGGAATATTTTAGTTAATTCTAATGAAAACACATTGATTTTTATCATTTGTATTTGAAACAAGATTGTCATATGTCTTTTCTTGGATCTAAATAATACGAAACCTCGCTCTATGATTTGAAGTTAAAATCCTCAAATATGGTAATATTGTGACTTTTTTCACGTTATTCATGTAGTGTGATTTTACGTATATATATTCGTTTTTACCAATATTTCGATACTACTATATGTTTTCTCACGATATGTGATTTGGCCTTCAAATCTCAGAATTTCGCAAATTTTGCATCGCTAAGCAAGTTTTCTTGCATTTTGTTTTGTACTAAAAATCATCGAATTTAGCAATATTTTGACCTTTATCATCCCCTTTTCCTTTCTGTGATTTAAACAAAATATCATCGATTTAGGCCGTTTTTCCACGTTTTTGTGAATTTTCAGTTTATTGTTAATAATTCATTAAATATACGATAAAAATTATGCAAACACATAATTGATCAGAAAATAACCTTAAATACTTCATTTTCAATCATCTATTTGTTTCTCGTTAAAATACTGAGTAAGATATTGAAAAGAGGAGAAGTTCTGTTTTTATTGCATATATCGACGTTTCAGCCGGATTAGAATGGTTTTACGTGTACATCTTCCATCAGTAATATAAACCGAAAATTAGGAACATTTTAGTTAATTTTAATGAAAACACATTGATTTGTATCATTTGTATTGGAAGCAACATCTTTATACGTCTTTTCTAGGGTCTAAAAAATACGAAACGTCGCTCTATGATTGGAAGTTAAAATCCTCAAATTTGGTATAATAATGACTTTTTTCACGTTTTTCATGTAGTTTGATATTACGTAAATATATTCATTTTTAACAATATTTCGATACTATTTCATGTAGTATCACGATATGTGCTTTGGCCTCCAAATCTCAAATTTTCGTATAATATTGCATTTTAAGCAAGTTTTCTTGCATTTTGTTTCGTATTAAAAATCATCGAATTCAGCAATATTTTGACAATTATCATCCCCTTTTTCTTTATGTGATATAAACAAAATATCATCGAATTAGGCAATTTTTGCTGTTTTTCCACGTTTTTGTGAATTTTCAGTTTATTGCTATTAATTCATTAAATATACGATAAAAATGATGCAAACTCATAATTGATTAGACATTAACCTTAAACACTTCATTTCAATCAACTATTTGCTTCTCGTAAAATACTGAGTAAGATATTGGAAAGGGGAGAAGTTCTGTTTTATTGCATATATCGACGTTTCAGCAGGATTAGATCGGTTTTACGTGTACATCTTCCATCGGTAATATAAACGGAAAATCAGGAACATTTTAGTTAATTCTAATGAAAACACATTGATTTTTATCATTTGTATTTGAAACAACATTTTCATATGTCTTTTCTTGGATCTAAATAATACGAAACCTCGCTCTATGATTTGAAGTTAAAATCCTCAAATATGGAAATATAGTGACTTTTTTCACGTTATTCATGTAGTGTGATTTTACGTATATATATTCGTTTTTACCAATATTTCGATACTACTTCATGTTTTCCCACGATATGTGATTTAGCCTTCAAATCTCAGAATTTCGCAAATTTTGCATCTCTAAGCAAGTTTTCTTGCATTTTGTTTTGTACTAAAAATCATCGAATTTAGCAATTTTTGACCCAGAATTTGGCTCCAAAATATAGCTCAAGGGTCGAATTTTGGATGTTTGGGATATTTTGAAGACTGCAGGGAGGTTTTGGGCAAAATGTGATCCAACGCTGCTTTCAGTAATTGGCATATTTTCGGTATAAAAAGTCTTAATTTCAAACTGCGAATACATGCAGAACGCCAAAATTTGACACTTGAGCCATGAGTTAAGTTCTTTTCATTTGAGTTAAAACTAACGTAGATATATAACCGAACCTAACCAACCCTAAAATGGTTAACATTAACTGATTGGAATATGTATGTGGACGCTTGGTTAGTGTTACTATAATTTATATGGTTAACGTTTAAATGTCATAGTTCCCCTCATTGTCACATTTTTTGTTACTATTTCGCTGTTCACTCTCACCCTCTCTGAATCCCGTGGACTAATTGTGCTCACTTGTGTTTGTTTAAGGTACGGTAACCATAGGCTTTTTACACAATAATTTGCAACTATTTGCAAAGAAACATTTCTAAAGATTATCTAAGTTTCTAATAAGTATTCTCTTTCCTAACATACAAGTCAATCACACTGTACCTAACCTCAGTCAGAAACACTTTTCTTACTATATCTCGCAACGTCTTTTGCATATATATCATATCTTCAAAAATTAACAATTTTAATTCATATCTGGCAACCCCCCTCCCCTCCAAAGCTTTCAAGGCCACCAAACATCATTCCTTTCCCTTAACCTCTCCCAAATTTTCTTTTGCATCAATACACAAACTAGGGGGCTTTATTGCTGAGTGGACGTCGCTCTCGACTCGTAATCCTAGCTTATTCGATCCCCCGGTGATGGCACAAACGGAAATCAGCAGTTTCTATCATTCTGAAGCCCTCTGTTACCTAGCAGTAAATATGTACCTGGGCGTTAGACAGCTTTTACGGGCTGCTTCCTGGGTGTGTGTGTGGATTTTTTTTAATTGTTAATATTAATTGATTGACTGACATTTGAGAGGCGGCCCGAAGGAGCAGAGCTCAACCCTCGCAAGCACAACTAGGTGAACACAACTAGATAAACACTAACCAACCATGATCTCGTACAATCCACTACACACGCAAACCGGCCCCCCCCCAACTCCTTAAATCACTCTACCTAAGTCATTTAAAAATTAAAACAAATCAATTAATACACCAAAAATACTAACTATAAATAAAGGACCCAAATTTGAGACATACAGCGACTCCAGCGTGGTCTAGTCGGAAGAGAACGTGTTCTCATCTGGATAGATTGCGATCGAGCCTGTCGGAACGGATGTGTAACTGCAGGGCACAAATATTTGTGTGTCCCTTCCTGTAGCTGCCTCTGTTTCGACAGGTTCCCTGCATAGCTGGAATTGACCTGGCCCTTGGAAAGTGGGGAAGGGGTGAAATCCGTTGGGCCCACGGTTGGACACCTTGGATCCATGGACCTAGGGCAGGTCTAATCACCTGGGATTCGAACCCACGGTGGGAATAAGGGAGGAGATATGGGGAGGGAAGGGGGGTAAGGATGTTTCCTGGAACCAAACCTCACATAAACACACACACCCTCACCGAGGGTGAGGGTGGACCTCATCACAAGGGCACTCACACTCACACACACCCATAGACTGTGATAAGGGAGACCATCTGAGGGGACACAGATGGCCTCTTGGACTCACAGGTATAACCGGACACACACGCACCCGGACAATCACAGGGGCACTCACACTCACAGGGACAAACACACACACATACACACATCCATAGATACAAACTGTGATAAGGGAGACCATCTGAGGGGACGCAGATGGCCTCCTGGACTCACAGTCCAGGAGGCCTATATATATCAATATTTATATATACATATATGTTATCAATAAATACCAACTTATAAGCTGGACACGAGTTCTCTCACATTGACAGTGGCTTGACGAAAAATGCAGACTGACCCCACACTCATCTGGTGCCTCGGGAAGTGGAGATGTTTGAGATATATATATCTCGAATTCTCAACTTCTTTTGTAAGGTCTGATGGTGTAGTGGGTTAAAGCATACTAGTTATGGCAGCTACTGGAAGGTAGTTGTGCTTTCTGGGTTCGAGTCTCACTGGTGGGTGTTGTCCAAAGATTATATATATATATATATATATATATATATATATATATATATATATATATATATATATATATATATATATATATATATATATATATATATGTATATATATATATATATAATCTTTGGACAACACCCACCAGTGAGACTCGAACCCAGAAAGCATCACTTTCCAGTCATCCAGTCAAGGCGTCACTAACACTGGTATAATTCCTGGTATATCACTGCACAATGATGAATGAATCACACACTTGTAATCTGACTTTCTCTCTCTCTCTCTCTCTCTCTCTCTCTCTCTCTCTCTCTCTATATATATATATATATATATATATATATATATATATATATAATATATATATATATATATATATATATATATATATATATATATATATATATATATATATATTATATATATATATATATATATATATATATATATATTATATATATGTATATATATATATATATATATATATATATATATATATATATATATATATATATATATATTATATATATATATATATATATATATAGAGAGAGAGAGAGAGAGAGAGAGAGAGAGAGAAAGTCAGATTACAAGTGTGTGATTCATTCATCATTGTGCAGTGATATACCAGGAATTATACCAGTGTTAGTGACGCCTTGACCCCCGACCCCACCCAGCCTCCCCCCCCACCTGCTCTCCCCTCCTTCCCCACTCCACCACGTCGCCTCCCCACCCACGAGGCCACCTTGCCACCCGTCCATAGAACCCGGGAGGCTCCCATGTGTGTCTACGCCACCCACCCACCCAATGTATACCCACATATTGTGTAGTGGGTGTATACCCACACTTTGTATGGAGGTGGTATATGTATTACCACTCATCTGAGTAGTAAGTGCTACGGCCAGCTGACTATCCCCCCATAGCCTCCAACCGCCGCCCACCCTCCAGTCTCCACCCGCCGTCCACCCTCCCGCCCAGCGCCCGCCCAGCGCCCGCCCATGTCGCAGCTCTCAGCAGACAGCCAGGCTTCTCCAAGCCAAGATGAGTCATCAAGCAGGGCAGATGACAAGACGTGACAAGGCAGATGTCAGACGTGTGACAAGGTATGCTATATCCGGTCGAGGGACGATAATGTGCGCATTCATTACCACAACCGAGCCAGGTGTTTGGGTTCTGGGCGCCCTCCCAGGGAGAACACCAATCAACAGCTCACACCGCCCGTAAGGCAAAACGCCTCCCAGACCTTCATTCCCACAGAAAATTTATTAGAAGCTATCAAAGCAACATCAGCCAGAACCTTGCAACACATCCCTAAAGCAGCCCGCCCCCATGCAGCAGCCAAATTATCTGCCCTCCTGAGAAAGGTCAACGACTCTCCTGGAACGACCCAAGCATGGCACAACCTCCTAATGTTTGGCAACATATGTCTAGCCACCCCTGCAAGGAGAGACAAGACCTTAGCTGCCTCAGTCATCAAAGCTATAAATGATTTTCCCAGGGAGGACAACCAGGTGCGCCTTCCCACTCGCGCGAGAAACACCCACGGCAGGAAGAGCAACAGTGCCATATCCGAGACATCAAAAATCAGAACATCAGTCAGCAAGAAAATAGAAGGAAACTCTATTGGCGCAATAAGAGTCATCACCAGTGAGGACTCAATTGCCGACAGAGATGCCGCAACAGCTCAAACCCTAAGGGAGAAACACCCACCCAGGGCTCCGCGTGAGGACGACTAGGTTACCTAACCTAACCTAGGACCTAGGTTAGGTTAGGTAGGGTTGGTTAGGTTCGGTTATATATTTACGTTAATTTTAACTCCAATTAAAAAAATTTTACCTCATACATAATGAAATAGGTAACTTTATCATTTCATAAGAAAAAAATTAGCGAAAATATATTAATTCAGGAAAACTTGGCTTATTTGGCAAATCGGGCATTGCATAGTAGGCTGAGAAATGCGCTCTGGCTACTAGGTACGACATATATATATATATATATATATATATATATATATATATATATATATATATATATATATATATATATATATATATATATATATATATATACATATATATAAAGGCCAAATCACATATCATGATACTACATGAAAGAGTATCGAAATATTGGTAAAAATGAATATATTTACGTAATATCAAACTACATGAAAAAACGTGAAAAAAGTCCTTATTATACCAAATTTGAGGATTTTAACTTCGAAACATAGAGCGTATTTTTTAGACCCTAGAAATGACGTATAAAGATGTTGCTTCTAATACAAATGATAAAAATCAATGTGTTTTCATTAAAATTAACTAAAATGTTCCTGATTTTCGGTTTATATTACCGATGGAAGATATACACGTAAAACCGCTCTGATCAGGCTGAAACGTCGATATATGCAATAAAAACAGAACTTCTCCCCTTTTCAATATCTTAATAAAGGAAAAGGGGATGATAAACGTCAAAATATTATTAAATTCGATGATTTTTCGTACGAAACAAAATACAAGAAAACTTGCTTAAAATGCAATATTATGCGAAATTCTGTGATTTGAAAGCCAAATCACATATCGTGATATTACCTGAAACAGTATCGAAATATTTGTATAAATGAATATATTTTCGTAATATCAAACTACATGAAAAACGCAAAAAAAGTAACTATTACACCAAATTTGAGGATTTTAACTTCGAATCATAAAGCAAGGTTTCGTATTATTTAGATCCAAGAAAAGACATATGACAATGTTGTTTCCAATACAAATGATAAAAATCAGTGTGTTTTCATTAGAATTAACTACAATGATCCTGATTTTCCGTTTATATTACCGTTGGAAGATGTACACGTAAAACCGCTCTATTCCGGCTGAAACGTCGATATATGCATTAAAAACCGAACTTCTCCCCTTTTCAATATCTTACTCAGTATTTTAACGAGAAACAAATAGTTGATTGAAAATTAAGTGTTTAAGGTTAATTTCTAATCAATTATGTGTTTGCATCATTTTTATCGTATATTTAATGAATTAATAACAATAAACTGACAATTCACAAAAACGTGGAAAAACCGCAAAATATTGCCTAATTCGATGATATTTTGTTTATATCACATAAAGGAAAAGGGGATGATAAACGTCAAAATATTGCTGAATTCGATGATTTTTAGTACGGAACAAAATGCAAGAAAACTTGCTCAAAATGCAATATTATGCGAAAATCTGAAATTTGAAGGCCAAATCACATATCGTGATACTACATGAAATAGTATCGAAATATTGGTAAAAATGAATATATATACGTAATATCAAACTACATGAAAAACGTGAAAAAAGTCATTATTATACCATATATGAAGATTTTAACTTCGAATCATAGAGCGACGTTTCGTATTTTTTAGACCCTAGAAAAAACGTATAAAGATGTTGCTTCTAATACAAATGATAAAAATCAATGTGTTTTCATAAAATTAACTGAAATGTTCCTGATTTTCGGTGTATATTACCGATGGAAGATGTACACGAAAACCGTTCTAATCCGGCTGAAACGTCGATATATACAATAAAAACAGAACTTCTCCTCTTTTCAATATCTTACTCAGTATTTTAACGAGAAACAAATAGATGATTGAAAATGAAGTATTTAAGGTTATTTTCTGATCAATTATGTGTTTGCATAATTTTTATCGTTTATTTAATGAATTGATAACAATAAACTGAAAATTCACAAAAACATGGAAAAACGGCAAAATATTGCCTAATTCGATGATATTTTATTAAAATCACATAAAGGAAAAGGGGATGATAAATGTCAAAATATTGCTAAATTCGATGATTTTTAGTACAATACAAAATGCAAGAAAACTTGCTTAAAAATGCAAAATTTGCGAAATTCTGAGATTTGAAGGCCAAATCACATATCGTGAGAAAACATGAAGCAGTATCGAAATATTGGTAAAAACGAATATATTTACGTAAAATCACACTACATGAATAACGTGAAAAAAGTCACTATATTACCATATTTGAGGATTTTAACTTCCAATCATAAAGCGAAGTTTCGTATTATTTAGATCCAAGAAAAGACATGACAATGTTGTTTCCAATACAAATGATAAAAATCAATGTGTTTTCATTAGAATTACCTAAAATGATCCTGATTTTCCGTTTATATTACCGATGGAAGATGTACACTTAAAACCGTTCTAATCCGGCTGAAACGTCGATATATGCAATAAAAACAGTACTTCTCCACTTTTCTATATATTACTCAGTATTTTAACGAGAAACAAATAGATGATTGAAAATTAAGTATTTAAGGTTATTTTCTTATCAATTATGTGTTTGCATCATTTTTATCGTATATTTAATGAATTAATAACAATAAACTGAAAATTCACAAAAACGTGGAAAAACGGCAAAATATTCCCTAATTCGATGATATTTTGTTTATATTACATAAAGGAAAAGGGGTTGATAAACGTCAAAATATTGCAGAATTCGATGATATTTAGTACGGAACAAAATGCAAGAAAACTTGTTTAAAATGCAATATTATGCGAAAATATGAGATTTGAAGGCCAAATCACATATCGTGATACTACATGAAATAGTATCGAAATATTGGTAAAAATGAATATATTTACGTAATATCAAACTACATGAAAAACGTGAAAAAAGTCATTATTATACCAAATTTGAGGATTTTAACTTCGAATCATAAAGCGAGGTTTCGTATTATTTAGATCCAATAAAAGACATATGACAGTGTTGTTTCCATTACAAATGATAAAATTCAATGTGTTTTCATTAGAATTAACTAAAATGATCCTGATTTCCCGTTTATATTACAGATGGAAGATGTACACGTAAAACCACTCTATTCCGGCTGAAACGTCGATATATGCAATAAAAACAGAACTTCTCCCCTTTTAAATATCTTACTCAGTATTTTAACGAGAAACAAATAGATGGGTTGAAAATGAAGTGTTTAAGGTTAATTTCTAATCAATTATGTGTTTGCATCATTTTTATCGTATATATAATGAATTAATACCAATAAACTGAAAATTCACAAAAACGTGGAAATAACGGCAAAATATTGCCTAATTCCGTGATATTTTGTTTAAATCACATAAAGGAAAAGGGGATGATAAACGTCAAAATATTGCTAAATTCGATGATTTTTAGTACAAAACAAAATGCAAGAAAACTTGCTTAAAATGCAATATTATGCGAAATTCTGAGATTTGAAGGCCAAATCACATATCGTGAGAAAACATGAAATAGTATCGAAATATTGGTAAAAATGAATATATTTACGTAAAATCAAACTACATGAAAAACGTGAAAAAGTCACTATTATACCATATTTGAGGATTTTAACTTCAAATCATAGAGCGAGGATTCGTATTATTTAGATCCAAGAAAAGACATATAACTAAAATGATAAAAATCAATGTGTTTTCATTAAAATTAACTAAAATGTTCCTGATTTTCGGTTTATAACCGATGGAAGATGTACACGTAAAACCGTTCTAATCCGGCTGAAACGTCGATATATGCAATAAAAACAGAACTTCTCCCCTTTTCAATATCTTACTCAGTATTTTAACGAGAAACAAATAGATAATTGAAAATGAAGTATTTAAGGTTATTTTCTGATCAATTATGTGTTTGCATCATTTTTATCGTATATTTAATGAATTAATAACAATAAACTGAAAATTCACAAAAACGTGGAATAACGGAAAATATTGCCTAATTCGATGATATTTTGTTTAAATCACATATAGGAAAAGGGGATGATAAAGGTCAAAATATTGCTAAATTCGATGATTTTTAGTACAAAACAAAATGCAAGAAAACTTGCTTAAAATGCAATATTATGCGAAAATATGATATTTGAAGGCCAAATCACATATCGTGATACTGCATGAAATAGTATCGAAATATTGGTAAAAATGAATATATTTACGTAATATGAAACTACATGAAAAACGTGAAAAAAGTCATTATTATACCAAATTTGAGGATTTTAATTTCGAATCATAGAGCGACGTTTGTTATTTTTTAGACCATAGAAAAGACGTATAAAGATGTTGCTTCTAATGATAAAAATCAATGTGTTTTCATTAAAATTAACTAAAATGTTCCTGATTTTCGGTTTATACTCCCGATGGAAGATGTACACGTAAAACAGTTCTAATCCGGCTGAAACGTCGATATATGCAATAAAAACAGAACATCTCCCCTTTTCAATATCTTACTCAGTATTTTAACGAGAAACAAATAGATGATTGAAAATTAGGTTTCAGGATATTTTCTGATCAATTATGTGTTTATGATGATGCTCAAGAGAGTGATGCAGAGGCTCAAGAGAGGGATGCAGAGGCTCAAGTGAGGGAAGCAGAGGCACAAGAGAGGGATGCAGAGGCTCTTGAGAGTGACGCAGAGGCTCAAGAGAGGGATGCAGAGGCTTAAGAGAGTGATGCAAAGGCTCAAGTGAGGGATGCAGAGGCTCATGAGAGGGATGCAGGAGTTCAAGAGAGTGATGCAGAGGCTCAAGAGAGGGATGCAGAGGCTCAAGTGAGGGATGCAGAGGCTCAAGAGAGGGATGCAGAGGCTCTTGAGAGTGATGCAGAGGCTCAAGAGAGGGATGCAGAGGCTCAAGAGAGTGATGCAGAGGCTCAAGAGAGTGATGCAGAGGCTCAAGAGAGTGATGCAGAGGCTCAAGAGAGGGATGCAGAGGCTCAAGAGAGTGATGCAGAGGCTCAAGAGAGTGATGCAGAGGCTCAAGAGAGTGATGCAGAGGCTTAAGAGAGTGATGCAGAGGCTCAAGAGAGTGATGCAGAGGCTCAAGAGAGTGATGCAGAGGCTTAAGAGAGTGATGCAGAGGCTCAAGAGAGTGATGCAGAGGCTCAAGAGAGGGATGCAGAGGCTTAAGAGAGTGATGCAGAGGCTGAAGAGAGTGATGCAGAGGCTCAAGAGAGGGATGCAGAGGCTCAAGAGAGGGATGCAGAGGCTCAAGAGAGGGATGCAGAGGCTCAAGAGAGGGATGCAGAGGCACAAGAGAGGGATGCAGAGGCTCTAGAGAGTGATGCAGAGGCTCAAGAGAGGGATGCAGAGGCTTAAGAGAGTGATGCAGAGGCTCAAGAGAGGGATGCAGAGGCTCAAGAGAGAGGGATGCAGAGTTCAAGAGAGGGATGCAGAGGCTCAAGAGAGTGATGCAGAGGCTCAAGAGAGTGATGCAGAGGCTCAAGAGAGGGATGCAGAGGCTCAAGAGAGGGATGCAGAGGCTCAAGAGAGTGATGCAGAGGCTCAAGAGAGTGATGCAGAGGCTCAAGAGAGGGATGCAGAGGCTCAAGAGAGGGATGCAGAGGCTCAAGAGAGTGATGCAGAGGCTCAAGAGAGGGATGCAGAGGCTCAAGAGAGTGATGCAGAGGCTTAAGAGAGGGATGCAGAGGCTCAAGAGAGGGATGCAGAGGCTCAAGAGAGGGATGCAGAGGCTCAAGAGAGGGATGCAGAGGCTCAAGAGAGGGATGCAGAGGCTGAAGAGAGGGATGCAGAGGCTCAAGAGAGGGATGCAGAGGCTCAAGAGAGGGATGCAGAGGCTGAAGAGAGTGATGCAGAGGCTTAAGAGAGGGATGCAGAGGCTGAAGAGAGGGATGCAGAGGCTTAAGAGAGAGATGCAGAGGCTCAAGAGAGTGATGCAGAGGCTTAAGAGAGTGATGCAGAGGCTTAAGAGAGTGATGCAGAGGCTTAAGAGAGGGATGCAGAGGCTCAAGAGAAGGATGCAGAGGCTCAAGAGAGGGATGCAGAGGCTCAAGAGAGGGATGCAGAGGCTCAAGAGAGGGATGCAGAGGCTCTTGAGAGTGATGCAGAGGCTCAAGAGAGGGATGCAGAGGCTTAAGAGAGTAATGCAAAGGCTCAAGAGAGGGATGCAGAGGCTCAAGAGAGGGATGCAGAAGCTCAAGAGAGGGATGCAGAGGCTTAAGAGAGGGATGCAGAGGCTCAAGAGAGTGATGCAGAGGCTCAAGAGAGTGATGCAGAGGCTCAAGAGAGTGATGCAGAGGCTCAGGAGAGTGATGCAGAGGCTTAAGAGAGTGATGCAGAGGCTCAAGAGAGGGATGCAGAGGCTCAAGAGAGGGATGCAGAGGCTCAAGAGAGTGATGCAGAGGCTCAAGAGAGGGATGCAGAGGCTCAAGAGAGGGATGCAGAGGCTCAAGAGAGTGATGCAGAGGCTCAAGAGAGGGATGCAGAGGCTTAAGAGAGTGATGCAGAGGCTCAAGAGAGTGATGCAGAGGCTCAAGAGAGTGATGCAGAGGAGGCTCAAGAGAGGGATGCAGAGGCTCAAGAGAGGGATGCAGAGGCTCAAGAGAGGGATGCAGAGGCTCAAGAGAGGGATGCAGAGGCTCAAGAGAGTGATGCAGAGGCTCAAGAGAGGGATGCAGAGGCTTAAGAGAGTGATGCAGAGGCTCAAGAGAGTGATGCAGAGGCTCAAGAGAGGGATGCAGAGGCTCAAGAGAGTGATGCAGAGGCTCAAGAGAGTGATGCAGAGGCTCAAGAGAGTGATGCAGAGGCTCAAGAGAGTGATGCAGAGGCTCAAGAGAGTGATGCAGAGGCTCAAGAGAGTGATGCAGAGGCTCAAGAGAGTGATGCAGAGGCTCAAGAGAGTGATGCAGAGGCTCAAGAGAGGGATGCAGAGGCTCAAGAGAGGGATGCAGAGGCTCAAGAGAGTGATGCAGAGGCTCAAGAGAGGGATGCAGAGGCTCAAGAGAGTGATGCAGAGGCTCAAGAGAGTGATGCAGAGGCTCAAGAGAGGATGCAGAGGCTCAAGAGAGGGATGCAGAGGCTCAAGAGAGTGATGCAGAGGCTTAAGAGAGTGATGCAGAGGCTCAAGAGAGGGATGCAGAGGCTCAAGAGAGTGATGCAGAGGCTCAAGAGAGTGATGCAGAGGCTCAAGAGAGTGATGCAGAGGCTCAAGAGAGTGATGCAGAGGCTTAAGAGAGGGATACAGAGGCTCAAGAGAGTGATGCTGAGGCTCAAGAGAGTGATGCAGAGGATCAAGAGAGTGATGCAGAGGCTGAAGAGAGGGATGCAGAGGCTCAAGAGAGTGATGCAGAGGCTCAAGAGAGTGATGCAGAGGCTGAAGAGAGGGATGCAGAGGCTCAAGAGAGTGATGCAGAGGCTCAAGAGAGTGATGCAGAGGCTCAAGAGAGTGATGCAGAGGCTCAAGAGAGTGATGCAGAGGCTAAAGAGAGTGATGCAGAGGCTCAAGAGAGTGATGCAGAGGCTCAAGAGAGGGATGCAGAGGCTCAAGAGAGTGATGCAGAGGCTTAAGAGAGGGATGCAGAGGCTCAAGAGAGGGATGCAGGGGCTCAAGAGAGGGATGCAGAGGCTCAAGAGAGTGATGCAGAGGCTCAAGAGAGTGATGCAGAGGCTCAAGAGAGTGATGCAGAGGCTCAAGAGAGTGATGCAGAGGCTCAAGAGAGTGATGCAGAGGCTCAAGAGAGTGATGCAGAGGCTCAAGAGAGTGATGCAGAGGCTCAAGAGAGGGATGCAGAGGCTCAAGAGAGTGATGCAGAGGCTCAAGAGAGTGATGCAGATGCTCAAGAGAGTGATGCAGAGGCTTAGGAGATGATGCAGAGGCTCAAGAGAGGGATGCAGAGGCTCAAGAGAGTGATGCAGAGGCTTAAGAGAGTGATGCAGAGGCTTAAGAGAGGGATGCAGAGGCTCAAGAGAGTGATGCAGAGGCTCAAGAGAGGGATGCAGAGGCTTAAGAGAGTGATGCAGAGGCTCAAGAGAGTGATGCAGAGGCTCAAGAGAGGAGATGCAGAGGCTTAAGAGAGGGATGCAGAGGCTCAAGAGAGGGATGCAGAGGCTCAAGAGAGTGATGCAGAGGCTCAAGAGAGGGATGCAGAGGCTCAAGAGAGTGATGCAGAGGCTCAAGAGAGTGATGCAGAGGCTCAAGAGAGTGATGCAGAGGCTCAAGAGAGTGATGCAGAGGCTCAAGAGAGGGATGCAGAGGCTCAAGAGAGTGATGCAGAGGCTCAAGAGAGGATGCAGAGGCTCAAGAGAGTGATGCAGAGGCTCAAGAGAGTGATGCAGAGGCTCAAGAGAGTGATGCAGAGGCTCAAGAGAGTGATGCAGAGGCTCAAGAGAGTGATGCAGAGGCTTAAGAGAGTGATGCAGAGGCTCAAGAGAGTGATGCAGAGGCTTAAGAGAGGGATGCAGAGGCTCAAGAGAGTGATGCAGAGGCTCAAGAGAGATGCAGAGGCTCAAGAGAGTGATGCAGAGGCTCAAGAGAGTGATGCAGAGGCTTAAGAGAGTGATGCAGAGGCTTAAGAGAGTGCAGAGGCTTATGCAGAGGCTCAAGAGAGAGGATGCAGAGGCTCAAGAGAGGGATGCAGAGGCTCAAGAGAGTGATGCAGAGGCTCAAGAGAGGGATGCAGAGGCTCAAGAGAGTGATGCAGAGGCTCAAGAGAGTGATGCAGAGGCTCAAGAGAGTGATGCAGAGGCTTAAGAGAGTGATGCAGAGGCTCAAGAGAGTGATGCAGAGGCTCAAGAGAGGGATGCAGAGGCTCAAGAGAGTGATGCAGAGGCTCAAGAGAGGGATGCAGAGGCTCAAGAGAGGCTGATGCAGAGGCTCAAGAGAGTGATGCAGAGGCTCAAGAGAGGGATGCAGAGGCTCAAGAGAGTGATGCAGAGGCTCAAGAGAGGGATGCAGAGGCTCAAGAGAGTGATGCAGAGGCTCAAGAGAGTGATGCAGAGGCTCAAGAGAGTGATGCAGAGGCTCAAGAGAGGGATGCAGAGGCTCAAGAGAGTGATGCAGAGGCTCAAGAGAGTGATGCAGAGGCTCAAGAGAGTGATGCAGAGGCTTAAGAGAGTGATGCAGAGGCTCAAGAGAGTGATGCAGAGGCTCAAGAGAGTGATGGAGAGGCTCAAGAGAGTGATGCAGAGGCTCAAGAGAGTGATGCAGAGGCTTAAGAGAGTGATGCAGAGGCTCAAGAGAGTGATGCAGAGGCTCAAGAGAGGGATGCAGAGGCTCAAGAGAGTGATGCAGAGGCTCAAGAGAGGGATGCAGAGGCTCAAGAGAGGGATGCAGAGGCTCAAGAGAGGGATGCAGAGGCTCAAGAGAGTGATGCAGAGGCTCAAGAGAGGGATGCAGAGGCTTAAGAGAGTGATGCAAAGGCTCAAGAGAGGGATGCAGAGGCTCATGAGAGGGATGCAGGAGTTCAAGAGAGGGATGCAGAGGCTCAAGAGAGTGATGCAGAGGCTTAAGAGAGTGATGCAGAGGCTCAAGAGAGTGATGCAGAGGCTTAAGAGAGGGATGCAGAGGCTCAAGAGAGTGATGCAGAGGCTCAAGAGAGTGATGCAGAGGCTCAAGAGAGGGATGCAGAGGCTCAAGAGAGGATGCAGAGGCTCAAGAGAGGGATGCAGAGGCTCAAGAGAGGGATGCAGAGGCTGAGAGGGATGCAGAGGCTCAAGAGAGGGATGCAGAGGCTCAAGAGAGTGATGCAGAGGCTCAAGAGAGTGATGCAGAGGCTCAAGAGAGTGATGCAGAGGCTCAAGAGAGTGATGCAGAGGCTCAAGAGAGGGATGCAGAGGCTCAAGAGAGGGATGCAGAGGCTCAAGAGAGTGATGCAGAGGCTCAAGAGAGTGATGCAGAGGCTCAAGAGAGTGATGCAGAGGCTCAAGAGAGGGATGCAGAGGCTCAAGAGAGTGATGCAGAGGCTCAAGAGAGTGATGCAGAGGCTCAAGAGAGGGATGCAGAGGCTCAAGAGAGGGATGCAGAGGCTCAAGAGAGCAGAGGCTGATGCAGAGGCTCAAGAGAGAGATGCAGATGCAGAGGATGCAGAGGCTTAAGAGAGTGATGCAGAGGCTCAAGAGAGGGATGCAGAGGCTCAAGAGAGTGATGCAGAGGCTCAAGAGAGTGATGCAGAGGCTCAAGAGAGGGATGCAGAGGCTCAAGAGAGGGATGCAGAGGCTTAAGAGAGGGATGCAGAGGCTCAAGAGAGTGATGCAGAGGCTCAAGAGAGTGATGCAGAGGCTCAAGAGAGGGATGCAGAGGCTCAAGAGAGGGATGCAGAGGCTCAAGAGAGGGATGCAGAGGCTCAAGAGAGGGATGCAGAGGCTCAAGAGAGAGGATGCAGAGGCTCAAGAGAGTGATGCAGAGGCTCAAGAGAGGGATGCAGAGGCTTAAGAGAGTGATGCAGAGGCTCAAGAGAGGGATGCAGAGGCTCAAGAGAGGGATGCAGAGGCTTCAAGAGAGTGATGCAGAGGCTCAAGAGAGTGATGCAGAGGCTCAAGAGAGGGATGCAGAGGCTCAAGAGAGTGATGCAGAGGCTCAAGAGAGTGATGCAGAGGCTCAAGAGAGTGATGCAGAGGCTCAAGAGAGTGATGCAGAGGCTCAAGAGAGTGATGCAGAGGCTTAAGAGAGGATGATGCAGAGGCTCAGAGGCTCAGGGATGCAGAGGCTCAAGAGAGGGATGCAGAGGCTCAAGAGAGGGATGCAGAGGCTCAAGAGAGGGATGCAGAGGCTCAAGAGAGGGATGCAGAGGCTCTTGAGAGGGATGCAGAGGCTCAAGAGAGGGATGCAGAGGCTTAAGAGAGTGATGCAGAGGCTCAAGAGAGGGATGCAGAGGCTCAAGAGAGGAGGCTCAAGCAGAGGCTTCAAGAGAGAGGGATGCAGAGGCTCAAGAGAGTGATGCAGAGGCTCAAGAGAGTGATGCAGAGGCTCAAGAGAGTGATGCAGAGGCTTAAGAGAGGGATGCAGAGGCTCAAGAGAGGGATGCAGAGGCTCAAGAGAGTGATGCAGAGGCTCAAGAGAGGGATGCAGAGGCTCAAGAGAGGATGCAGAGGCTGAGAGATGCAGAGGCTCAAGAGAGTGATGCAGAGGCTCAAGAGAGTGATGCAGAGGCTCAAGAGAGGGATGCAGAGGCTCAAGAGAGTGATGCAGAGGCTCAAAGAGAGTGATGCAGAGGCTCAAGAGAGTGATGCAGAGGCTCAAGAGAGGGATGCAGAGGCTCAAGAGAGTGATGCAGAGGCTCAAGAGAGGGATGCAGAGGCTCAAGAGAGTGATGCAGAGGCTTAAGAGAGTGATGCAGAGGCTCAAGAGAGGGATGCAGAGGCTCAAGAGAGTGATGCAGAGGCTCAAGAGAGTGATGCAGAGGCTCAAGAGAGTGATGCAGAGGCTCAAGAGAGGGATGCAGAGGCTCAAGAGAGTGATGCAGAGGCTCAAGAGAGTGATGCAGAGGCTCAAGAGAGTGATGCAGAGGCTCAAGAGAGTGATGCAGAGGCTCAAGAGAGTGATGCAGAGGCTCAAGAGAGGGATGCAGAGGCTCAAGAGAGTGATGCAGAGGCTCAAGAGAGGGATGCAGAGGCTCAAGAGAGTGATGCAGAGGCTCAAGAGAGTGATGCATGCAGAGGCTGCAGAGAGAGTGATGCAGAGGCTCAAGAGAGGGATGCAGAGGCTCAAGAGAGTGATGCAGAGGCTCAAGAGAGGGATGCAGAGGCTCAAGAGAGGGATGCAGAGGCTCAAGAGAGGGATGCAGAGGCTCAAGAGAGTGATGCAGAGGCTTAAGAGAGTGATGCAGAGGCTCAAGAGAGTGATGCAGAGGCTCAAGAGAGGGATGCAGAGGCTCAAGAGAGGGATGCAGAGGCTCAAGAGAGTGATGCAGAGGCTCAAGAGAGGGATGCAGAGGCTCAAGAGAGGGATGCAGAGGCTCAAGAGAGTGATGCAGAGGCTCAAGAGAGGGATGCAGTGATGCAGGCTCAAGAGAGTGATGCAGAGGCTCAAGAGAGGGATGCAGAGGCTCAAGAGAGGGATGCAGAGGCTCAAGAGAGGCAGATGCAGAGGCTCAAGAGAGTGATGCAGAGGCTCAAGAGAGTGATGCAGAGGCTCAAGAGAGGGATGCAGAGGCTCAAGAGAGTGATGCAGAGGCTCAAGAGAGGGATGCAGAGGCTCAAGAGAGGATGCAGAGGCTCAAGAGAGGGATGCAGAGGCTCAAGAGAGTGATGCAGAGGCTCAAGAGAGTGATGCAGAGGCTCAAGAGAGTGATGCAGAGGCTCAAGAGAGTGATGCAGAGGCTCAAGAGAGTGATGCAGAGGCTCAAGAGAGTGATGCAGAGGCTCAAGAGAGGGATGCAGAGGCTCAAGAGAGGGATGCAGAGGCTCAAGAGAGGGATGCAGAGGCTCAAGAGAGGGATGCAGAGGCTCAAGAGAGTGATGCAGAGGCTCAAGAGAGGGATGCAGAGGCTTAAGAGAGTGATGCAGAGGCTCAAGAGAGGGATGCAGAGGCTCAAGAGAGGGATGCAGAGGCTCAAGAGAGGGATGCAGAGGCTCAAGAGAGGGATGCAGAGGCTCAAGAGAGTGATGCAGAGGCTCAAGAGAGGGATGCAGAGGCTCAAGAGAGTGATGCAGAGGCTCAAGAGAGTGATGCAGAGGCTCAAGAGAGTGATGCAGAGGCTCAAGAGAGGGATGCAGAGGCTCAAGAGAGGGATGCAGAGGCTCAAGAGAGATGATGCAGAGGCAGAAGCTCAAGAGAGGGATGCAGAGGCTCAAGAGAGGGATGCAGAGGCTCAAGAGAGTGATGCAGAGGCTCAAGAGAGGGATGCAGAGGCTCAAGAGAGTGATGCAGAGGCTCAAGAGAGGGATGCAGAGGCTCAAGAGAGGGATGCAGAGGCTCAAGAGAGTGATGCAGAGGCTCAAGAGAGGGATGCAGAGGCTTAAGAGAGTGATGCAGAGGCTCAAGAAAAGAGGATGCAGAGGCTTAAGAGAGTGATGCAGAGGCTCAAGAGAGTGATGCAGAGGCTCAAGAGAGGGATGCAGAGGCTCAAGAGAGTGATGCAGAGGCTCAAGAGAGTGATGCAGAGGCTCAAGAGAGTGATGCAGAGGCTCAAGAGAGGAGATGCAGAGGCTCAAGAGAGTGATGCAGAGGCTCAAGAGAGTGATGCAGAGGCTCAAGAGAGGGATGCAGAGGCTCAAGAGAGTGATGCAGAGGCTCAAGAGAGTGATGCAGAGGCTCAAGAGAGGGATGCAGAGGCTCAAGAGAGTGATGCAGAGGCTCAAGAGAGTGATGCAGAGGCTCAAGAGAGTGATGCAGAGGCTCAAGAGAGTGATGCAGAGGCTCAAGAGAGTGATGCAGAGGCTCAAGAGAGTGATGCAGAGGCTCAAGAGAGTGGATGCAGAGGCTCAAGAGAGTGATGCAGAGGCTCAAGAGAGTGATGCAGAGGCTCAAGAGAGGGATGCAGAGGCTCAAGAGAGTGATGCAGAGGCTCAAGAGAGGGATGCAGAGGCTCAAGAGAGTGATGCAGAGGCTCAAGAGAGTGATGCAGAGGCTTAAGAGAGTGATGCAGAGGCTCAAGAGAGTGATGCAGAGGCTCAAGAGAGGGATGCAGAGGCTCAAGAGAGTGATGCAGAGGCTCAAGAGAGGGATGCAGAGGCTCAAGAGAGGGATGCAGAGGCTCAAGAGAGTGATGCAGAGGCTCAAGAGAGTGATGCAGAGGCTCAAGAGAGGGATGCAGAGGCTCAAGAGAGTGATGCAGAGGCTCAAGAGAGTGATGCAGAGGCTCAAGAGAGTGATGCAGAGGCTTAAGAGAGTGATGCAGAGGCTCAAGAGAGTGATGCAGAGGCTTAAGAGAGTGATGCAGAGGCTCAAGAGAGTGATGCAGAGGCTCAAGAGAGTGATGCAGAGGCTTAAGAGAGGGATGCAGAGGCTCAAGAGAGTGATGCAGAGGCTCAAGAGAGTGATGCAGAGGCTCAAGAGAGTGATGCAGAGGCTTAAGAGAGTGATGCAGAGGCTCAAGAGAGGGATGCAGAGGCTCAAGAGAGCAGAGATGCAGAGGCTCAAGAGAGAGGATGCAGAGGCTCAAGAGAGGGATGCAGAGGCTCAAGAGAGTGATGCAGAGGCTCAAGAGAGTGATGCAGAGGCTCAAGAGAGTGATGCAGAGGCTCAAGAGAGTGATGCAGAGGCTCAAGAGAGTGATGCAGAGGCTCAAGAGAGTGATGCAGAGGCTTAAGAGAGTGATGCAGAGGCTCAAGAGAGTGATGCAGAGGCTCAAGAGAGGGATGCAGAGGCTCAAGAGAGTGATGCAGAGGCTCAAGAGAGTGATGCAGAGGCTCAAGAGAGTGATGCAGAGGCTCAAGAGAGGGATGCAGAGGCTCAAGAGAGTGATGCAGAGGCTCAAGAGAGTGATGCAGAGGCTCAAGAGAGGGATGCAGAGGCTCAAGAGAGTGATGCAGAGGCTCAAGAGAGTGATGCAGAGGCTCAGAGAGAGAGGGATGCAGAGGCTCAAGAGAGTGATGCAGAGGCTCAAGAGAGTGATGCAGAGGCTCAAGAGAGTGATGCAGAGGCTCAAGAGAGTGATGCAGAGGCTCAAGAGAGTGATGCAGAGGCTCAAGAGAGTGATGCAGAGGCTCAAGAGAGTGATGCAGAGGCTTAAGAGAGTGATGCAGAGGCTCAAGAGAGT
The DNA here is from genome assembly GCF_020424385.1 of Procambarus clarkii. Lineage (NCBI taxonomy): Eukaryota > Metazoa > Arthropoda > Malacostraca > Decapoda > Cambaridae > Procambarus > Procambarus clarkii. The sequence goes on along the minus strand of NW_025557890.1, from coordinate 87,530 downwards.
GATGCAGAGGCTCAAGAGAGTGATGCAGAGGCTCAAGAGAGTGATGCAGAGGCTCAAGAGAGTGATGCAGAGGCTCAAGAGAGGGATGCAGAGGCTCAAGAGAGTGATGCAGAGGCTCAAGAGAGTGATGCAGAGGCTCAAGAGAGGGATGCAGAGGCTCAAGAGAGGGATGCAGAGGCTCAAGAGAGTGATGCAGAGGCTCAAGAGAGTGATGCAGAGGCTCAAGAGAGGGATGCAGAGGCTCAAGAGAGTGATGCAGAGGCTCAAGAGAGGATGCAGAGGCTCAAGAGAGTGATGCAGAGGCTCAAGAGAGTGATGCAGAGGCTCAAGAGAGTGATGCAGAGGCTCAAGAGAGTGATGCAGAGGCTCAAGAGAGTGATGCAGAGGCTCAAGAGAGTGATGCAGAGGCTCAAGAGAGTGATGCAGAGGCTCAAGAGAGTGATGCAGAGGCTCAAGAGAGTGATGCAGAGGCTCAAGAGAGTGATGCAGAGGCTCAAGAGAGTGATGCAGAGGCTCAAGAGAGGGATGCAGAGGCTCAAGAGAGTGATGCAGAGGCTCAAGAGAGGGATGCAGAGGCTCAAGAGAGGGATGCAGAGGCTCAAGAGAGGGATGCAGAGGCTCAAGAGAGTGATGCAGAGGCTCAAGAGAGGGATGCAGAGGCTCAAGAGAGATGATGCAGAGGCTCAAGAGAGGGATGCAGAGGCTCAAGAGAGTGATGCAGAGGCTTAAGAGAGGGATGCAGAGGCTCAAGAGAGTGATGCAGAGGCTCAAGAGAGTGATGCAGAGGCTCAAGAGAGTGATGCAGAGGCTTAAGAGAGTGATGCAGAGGCTCAAGAGAGTGATGCAGAGGCTTAAGAGAGTGATGCAGAGAGGCTTAAGAAGAGAGGGATGCAGAGGCTCAAGAGAGTGATGCAGAGGCTCAAGAGAGGGATGCAGAGGCTCAAGAGAGTGATGCAGAGGCTCAAGAGAGGGATGCAGAGGCTCAAGAGAGGATGCAGAGGCTCAAGAGAGGGATGCAGAGGCTTAAGAGAGTGATGCAGAGGCTCAAGAGAGGGATGCAGAGGCTCAAGAGAGTGATGCAGAGGCTCAAGAGAGTGATGCAGAGGCTCAAGAGAGGGATGCAGAGGCTCAAGAGAGTGATGCAGAGGCTCAAGAGAGTGATGCAGAGGCTCAAGAGAGGGATGCAGAGGCTCAAGAGAGTGATGCAGAGGCTCAAGAGAGTGATGCAGAGGCTCAAGAGAGTGATGCAGAGGCTCAAGAGAGGGATGCAGAGGCTTAAGAGAGTGATGCAGAGGCTCTCAAGAGAGGGATGCAGAGGCTCAAGAGAGTGATGCAGAGGCTCAAGAGAGGGATGCAGAGGCTCAAGAGAGTGATGCAGAGGCTCAAGAGAGGTGATGCAGAGGCTCAAGAGAGGGATGCAGAGGCTCAAGAGAGTGATGCAGAGGCTCAAGAGAGTGATGCAGAGGCTCAAGAGAGTGATGCAGAGGCTTAGAGAGTGATGCAGAGGCTTAAGAGAGTGATGCAGAGGCTTAAGAGAGTGTTGCAGAGGCTCAAGAGAGGGATGAAGAAGCTGAAGAATGTGATGCAGAGGCTCAAGAGAGGGATGCAAAGGCTCAAGAGAGTGATTCAGAGGCTCAAGAGAGGGATGCAGGGGCTCAAGAGAGTGATGCAGAGGCTCAAGAGAGGGATGCAGAGACTTAAGAGAGTGATGCAAAGGCTCAAAAGAGGGATGCAGAGGCACATGAGAGGGATGCAGAGGTTCAAGAGAGCGATGCAGGGGCTCAAGAGAGTGATGCAGAGGCTTAAGAGAGTGATGCAGAGGCTTAAGAGAGTGATGCAGAGGCTTAAGAGAGGGATGCAGAGGCTCAAGAGAGGGATGCAGAGGCTCAAGAGAGTGATGCAGAGGCTCAAGAGATGCAGGATGCAGAGGCTCAAGAGAGGGATGCAGAGGCTCAAGAGAGGGATGCAGAGGCTCAAGAGAGTGATGCAGAGGCTCAAGAGAGGGATGCAGAGGCTCAAGAGAGTGATGCAGAGGCTCAAGAGAGGGATGCAGAGGCTCAAGAGAGTGGCATGCAAGAGAGTTGCAAGAGAGAGATGCAGAGGCTCAAGAGAGTGATGCAGAGGCTCAAGAGAGGGATGCAGAGGCTCAAGAGAGGGATGCAGAGGCTGCAGAGTGATGCAGAGGCTCAAGAGAGGGATGCAGAGGCTCAAGAGAGAGGATGCAGAGGCTCAAGAGAGAGATGCAGAGGCTCAAGAGAGGGATGCAGAGGCTCAAGAGAGTGATGCAGAGGCTCAAGAGAGGGATGCAGAGGCTCAAGAGAGTGATGCAGAGGCTCAAGAGAGTGATGCAGAGGCTCAAGAGAGTGATGCAGAGGCTTAAGAGAGTGATGCAGAGGCTCAAGAGAGTGATGCAGAGGCTCAAGAGAGGGATGCAGAGGCTCAAGAGAGTGATGCAGAGGCTCAAGAGAGGGATGCAGAGGCTCAAGAGAGGGATGCAGAGGCTTCAAGAGAGTGATGCAGAGGCTCAAGAGAGGGATGCAGAGGCTCAAGAGAGTGATGCAGAGGCTCAAGAGAGGGATGCAGAGGCTCAAGAGAGGGATGCAGAGGCTCAAGAGAGGGATGCAGAGGCTCAAGAGAGGGATGCAGAGGCTCAAGAGAGGGATGCAGAGGCTCAAGAGAGTGATGCAGAGGCTCAAGAGAGGGATGCAGAGGCTTAAGAGAGTGATGCAGAGGCTCAAGAGAGGGATGCAGAGGCTCAAGAGAGGGATGCAGAGGCTCAAGAGAGTGATGCAGAGGCTCAAGAGAGTGATGCAGAGGCTCAAGAGAGGGATGCAGAGGCTCAAGAGAGTGATGCAGAGGCTCAAGAGAGTGATGCAGAGGCTCAAGAGAGCAGAGGCTCATGCAGAGGCTCAAGAGAGTGATGCAGAGGCTCAAGAGAGTGATGCAGAGGCTCAAGAGAGTGATGCAGAGGCTCAAGAGAGGGATGCAGAGGCTCAAGAGAGGGATGCAGAGGCTCAAGAGAGGGATGCAGAGGCTCAAGAGAGGGATGCAGAGGCTCAAGAGAGGGATGCAGAGGCTTAAGAGAGGGATGCAGAGGCTCAAGAGAGTGATGCAGAGGCTCAAGAGAGGGATGCAGAGGCTTAAGAGAGTGATGCAGAGGCTCAAGAGAGGGATGCAGAGGCTCAAGAGAGGGATGCAGGGCTCAAGAGAGTGATGCAGAGGCTCAAGAGAGTGATGCAGAGGCTTAAGAGAGTGATGCAGAGGCTCAAGAGAGTGATGCAGAGGCTTAAGAGAGTGGATGCAGAGGCTCAAGAGAGTGATGAGGCAGAGGCTCAAGAGAGGGATGCAGAGGCTCAAGAGAGTGATGCAGAGGCTCAAGAGAGGGATGCAGAGGCTCAAGAGAGTGATGCAGAGGCTCAAGAGAGGCTTAAGATGCAGAGGCTCAAGAGAGTGATGCAGAGGCTCAAGAGAGTGATGCAGAGGCTCAAGAGAGTGATGCAGAGGCTCAAGAGAGTGATGCAGAGGCTCAAGAGAGTGATGCAGAGGCTCAAGAGAGGGATGCAGAGGCTCAAGAGAGTGATGCAGAGGCTCAAGAGAGGGATGCAGAGGCTCAAGAGAGTGATGCAGAGGCTCAAGAGAGTGATGCAGAGGCTCAAGAGAGTGATGCAGAGGCTCAAGAGAGTGATGCAGAGGCTCAAGAGAGTGATGCAGAGGCTCAAGAGAGTGATGCAGAGGCTCAAGAGAGTGATGCAGAGGCTCAAGAGAGTGATGCAGAGGCTCAAGAGAGTGATGCAGAGGCTTAAGAGAGTGATGCAGAGGCTTAAAGAGAGTGATGCAGAGGCTTAAGAGAGTGATGCAGAGGCTCAAGAGAGGGATGCAGAGGCTCAAGAGAGAGGATGCAGAGGCTCAAGAGAGGGATGCAGAGGCTCAAGAGGGATGCAGAGGCTGAGCTCAAGAGAGGGATGCAGAGGCTCAAGAGAGTGATGCAGAGGCTCAAGAGAGGGATGCAGAGGCTTAAGAGAGTGATGCAGAGGCTCAAGAGAGGGATGCAGAGGCTCAAGAGAGTGATGCAGAGGCTCAAGAGAGGGATGCAGAGGCTCAAGAGAGTGATGCAGAGGCTCAAGAGAGTGATGCAGAGGCTCAAGAGAGGGATGCAGAGGCTCAAGAGAGGGATGCAGAGGCTCAAGAGAGTGATGCAGAGGCTCAAGAGAGGGATGCAGAGGCTCAAGAGAGGGATGCAGAGGCTCAAGAGAGGGATGCAGAGGCTCAAGAGAGTGATGCAGAGGCTCAAGAGAGGGATGCAGAGGCTCAAGAGAGTGATGCAGAGGCTCAAGAGAGGGATGCAGAGGCTCAAGAGAGGGATGCAGAGGCTCAAGAGAGGGATGCAGAGGCTCAAGAGAGTGATGCAGAGGCTCAAGAGAGGGATGCAGAGGCTGAAGAGAGTGATGCAGAGGCTCAAGAGAGTGATGCAGAGGCTCAAGAGAGGGATGCAGAGGCTCAAGAGAGTGATGCAGAGGCTCAAGAGAGTGATGCAGAGGCTCAAGAGAGGGATGCAGAGGCTCAAGAGAGTGATGCAGAGGCTCAAGAGAGGGATGCAGAGGCTCAAGAGAGTGATGCAGAGGCTCAAGAGAGTGATGCAGAGGCTCAAGAGAGTGATGCAGAGGCTCAAGAGAGGGATGCAGAGGCTCAAGAGAGGGATGCAGAGGCTCAAGAGAGGGATGCAGAGGCTCAAGAGAGGGATGCAGAGGCTCAAGAGAGTGATGCAGAGGCTCAAGAGAGTGATGCAGAGGCTTAAGAGAGTGATGCAGAGGCTCAAGAGAGGGATGCAGAGGCTCAAGAGAGGGATGCAGAGGCTCAAGAGTGATGAGAGGATGCAGAGGCAGAGGCTTAAGAGAGTGATGCAGAGGCTGAGTGATGCAGAGGCTTAAGAGAGGGATGCAGAGGCTCAAGAGAGTGATGCAGAGGCTCAAGAGAGGGATGCAGAGGCTCAAGAGAGTGATGCAGAGGCTCAAGAGAGGGATGCAGAGGCTCAAGAGAGGGATGCAGAGGCTCAAGAGAGTGAAGCAGAGGCTCAAGAGAGGGATGCAGAGGCTCAAGAGAGGGATGCAGAGGCTCAAGAGAGTGATGCAGAGGCTCAAGAGAGGGATGCAGAGGCTTAAGAGAGTGATGCAGAGGCTCAAGAGAGGGATGCAGAGGCTCAAGAGAGGGATGCAGAGGCTCAAGAGAGTGATGCAGAGGCTCAAGAGAGGGATGCAGAGGCTCAAGAGAGTGATGCAGAGGCTCAAGAGAGGCTGCAGAGGCTTAAGAGAGTGATGCAGAGGCTCAAGAGAGTGATGCAGAGGCTCAAGAGAGGGATGCAGAGGCTCAAGAGAGTGATGCAGAGGCTCAAGAGAGTGATGCAGAGGCTCAAGAGAGTGATGCAGAGGCTCAAAGAGAGTGATGCAGAGGCTCAAGAGAGTGATGCAGAGGCTCAAGAGAGTGATGCAGAGGCTCAAGAGAGTGATGCAGAGGCTCAAGAGAGTGATGCAGAGGCTCAAGAGAGTGATGCAGAGGCTCAAGAGAGTGATGCAGAGGCTCAAGAGAGGGATGCAGAGGCTCAAGAGAGTGATGCAGAGGCTCAAGAGAGTGATGCAGAGGCTCAAGAGAGGGATGCAGAGGCTCAAGAGAGGGATGCAGAGGCTCAAGAGAGTGATGCAGAGGCTCAAGAGAGGGATGCAGAGGCTCAAGAGAGTGATGCAGAGGCTCAAGAGAGTGATGCAGAGGCTCAAGAGAGTGATGCAGAGGCTCAAGAGAGTGATGCAGAGGCTCAAGAGAGGGATGCAGAGGCTCAAGAGAGTGATGCAGAGGCTCAAGAGAGTGATGCAGAGGCTCAAGAGAGTGATGCAGAGGCTCAAGAGAGGGATGCAGAGGCTCAAGAGAGTGATGCAGAGGCTCAAGAGAGTGATGCAGAGGCTCAAGAGAGGGATGCAGAGGCTCAAGAGAGTGATGCAGAGAGGATGCAGAGGCTCAAGAGAGTGATGCAGAGGCTCAGAGAGGGATGCAGAGGCTCAAGAGAGTGATGCAGAGGCTCAAGAGAGTGATGCAGAGGCTCAAGAGAGTGATGCAGAGGCTCAAGAGAGGGATGCAGAGGCTCAAGAGAGTGATGCAGAGGCTCAAGAGAGTGATGCAGAGGCTTAAGAGAGTGATGCAGAGGCTCAAGAGAGTGATGCAGAGGCTCAAGAGAGTGATGCAGAGGCTCAAGAGAGGGATGCAGAGGCTCAAGAGAGTGATGCAGAGGCTCAAGAGAGTGATGCAGAGGCTCAAGAGAGGGATGCAGAGGCTTAAGAGAGTGATGCAGAGGCTCAAGAGAGGGATGCAGAGGCTCAAGAGAGTGATGCAGAGGCTCAAGAGAGTGATGCAGAGGCTCAAGAGAGTGATGCAGAGGCTCAAGAGAGAGGATGCAGAGGCTCAAGAGAGTGATGCAGAGGCTCAAGAGAGTGATGCAGAGGCTCAAGAGAGGGATGCAGAGGCTCAAGAGAGTGATGCAGAGGCTCAAGAGAGTGATGCAGAGGCTCAAGAGAGTGATGCAGAGGCTCAAGAGAGTGATGCAGAGGCTCAAGAGAGTGATGCAGAGGCTCAAGAGAGGGATGCAGAGGCTCAAGAGAGAGGATGCAGAGGCTCAAGAGAGTGATGCAGAGGCTCAAGAGAGGGATGCAGAGGCTCAAGAGAGTGATGCAGAGGCTCAAGAGAGTGATGCAGAGGCTCAAGAGAGGGATGCAGAGGCTCAAGAGAGTGATGCAGAGGCTTAAGAGAGTGATGCAGAGGCTCAAGAGAGGGATGCAGAGGCTCAAGAGAGGGATGCAGAGGCTCAAGTGATGCAGAGTGAGAGCAGAGGCTCAAGAGAGTGATGCAGAGGCTCAAGAGAGTGATGCAGAGGCTAAAGAGAGGGATGCAGAGGCTCACGAGAGTGATGCAGAGGCTCAAGAGAGTGATGCAGAGGCTCAAGAGAGTGATGCAGAGGCTCAAGAGAGTGATGCAGAGGCTCAAGAGAGTGATGCAGAGGCTCAAGAGAGTGATGCAGAGGCTCAAGAGAGTGATGCAGAGGCTCAGGAGAGTGATGCAGAGGCTCAAGAGAGTGATGCAGAGGCTCAAGAGAGGGATGCAGAGGCTCAAGAGAGTGATGCAGAGGCTTAAGAGAGGGATGCAGAGGCTCAAGAGAGGGATGCAGAGGCTCAAGAGAGTGATGCAGAGGCTTAAGAGAGTGATGCAAAGGCTCAAGAGAGGGATGCAGAGGCTCAAGAGAGTGATGCAGAGGCTCAAGAGAGGGATGCAGAGGCTTAAGAGAGTGATGCAGAGGCTCAAGAGAGTGATGCAGAGGCTCAAGAGAGTGATGCAGAGGCTCAAGAGAGTGATGCAGAGGCTCAAGAGAGTGATGCAGAGGCTCAAGAGAGTGATGCAGAGGCTCAAGAGAGGGATGCAGAGGCTCAAGAGAGTGATGCAGAGGCTTAAGAGAGGGATGCAGAGGCTCAAGAGAGTGATGCAGAGGCTCAAGAGAGGATGATGCAGAGGCTCAAGAGAGTGATGCAGAGGCTCAAGAGAGTGATGCAGAGGCTCAAGAGAGGGATGCAGAGGCTCAAGAGAGTGATGCAGAGGCTCAAGAGAGTGATGCAGAGGCTCAAGAGAGTGATGCAGAGGCTCAAGAGAGGGATGCAGAGGCTCAAGAGAGTGATGCAGAGGCTCAAGAGAGGGATGCAGAGGCTCAAGAGAGTGATGCAGAGGCTCAAGAGAGGGATGCAGAGGCTCAAGAGAGGGATGCAGAGGCTCAAGAGAGTGATGCAGAGGCTCAAGAGAGTGATGCAGAGGCTCAAGAGAGTGATGCAGAGGCTTAAGAGAGTGATGCAGAGGCTTAAGAGAGTGATGCAGAGGCTTAAGAGAGAGGATGCAGAGGCTCAAGAGAGTGATGCAGAGGCTCAAGAGAGGGATGCAGAGAGAGAGGATGCAGAGGCTCATGAGAGTGATGCAGAGAGAGAGGATGCAGAGGCTCAAGAGAGTGATGCAGAGGCTCAAGAGAGTGATGCAGAGGCTCAAGAGAGGGATGCAGAGGCTCAAGAGAGTGATGCAGAGGCTCAAGAGAGGGATGCAGAGGCTCAAGAGAGTGATGCAGAGGCTCAAGAGAGTGATGCAGAGGCTCAAGAGAGTGATGCAGAGGCTCAAGAGAGTGATGCAGAGGCTCAAGAGAGTGATGCAGAGGCTCAAGAGAGTGATGCAGAGGCTCAAGAGAGTGATGCAGAGGCTCAAGAGAGTGATGCAGAGGCTCAAGAGAGTGATGCAGAGGCTTAAGAGAGTGATGCAGAGGCTCAAGAGAGTGATGCAGAGGCTCAGAGAGGATGCAGAGGCTCAAGAGAGTGATGCAGAGGCTCAAGAGAGTGATGCAGAGGCTCAAGAGAGTGATGCAGAGGCTCAAGAGAGGGATGCAGAGGCTCAAGAGAGTGATGCAGAGGCTCAAGAGAGTGATGCAGAGGCTCAAGAGAGGGATGCAGAGGCTTAAGAGAGTGATGCAGAGGCTCAAGAGAGGGATGCAGAGGCTCAAGAGAGGGATGCAGAGGCTCAAGAGAGTGATGCAGAGGCTCAAGAGAGGGATGCAGAGGCTCAAGAGAGGGATGCAGAGGCTCAAGAGAGTGATGCAGAGGCTCAAGAGAGGGATGCAGAGGCTTAAGAGAGTGATGCAGAGGCTCAAGAGAGTGATGCAGAGGATCATGAGAGGGATGCAGAGGCTCAAGAGAGGGATGCAGAGGCTCAAGAGAGTGATGCAGAGGCTTAAGAGAGTGATGCAGAGGCTCAAGAGAGTGATGCAGAGGCTTAAGAGAGGGATGCAGAGGCTCAAGAGAGGGATGCAGAGGCTCAAGAGAGTGATGCAGAGGCTCAAGAGAGGGATGCAGAGGCTCAAGAGAGGGATGCAGAGGCTCAAGAGAGGGATGCAGAGGCTCAAGAGAGTGATGCAGAGGCTCAAGAGAGGGATGCAGAGGCTTAAGAGAGTGATGCAGAGGCTCAAGAGAGTGATGCAGAGGCTCAAGAGAGTGATGCAGAGGATCAAGAGAGTGATGCAGAGGCTGAAGAGAGTGATGCAGAGGCTCAAGAGAGTGATGCAGAGGCTCAAGAGAGTGATGCAGAGGCTGAAGAGAGGGATGCAGAGGCTCAAGAGAGTGATGCAGAGGCTCAAGAGAGGGATGCAGAGACTCAAGAGAGTGATGCAGAGGCTTAAGAGAGTGATGCAGAGGCTTAAGAGAGTGTTGCAGAGGCTTAAGAGAGAGGGATGCAGAGGCTTAAGAGAGTGATGCAGAGGCTCAAGAGAGTGATGCAGAGGCTCAAGAGAGTGATGCAGAGGCTCAAGAGAGTGATGCAGAGGCTCAAGAGAGGGATGCAGAGGCTCAAGAGAGTGATGCAGAGGCTCAAGAGAGGGATGCAGAGGCTCAAGAGAGGGATGCAGAGGCTCAAGAGAGGGATGCAGAGGCTCTTGAGAGTGATGCAGAGGCTCAAGAGAGAGATGCAGAGGCTTAAGAGAGTGATGCAGAGGCCCAAGAGAGGGATGCAGAGACTCAAGAGAGGGATGCAGAGGCTCAAGTGAGAGATGCAGAGGCTCAAGAGAGTGATGCAAAGGCTCAAGAAAGGGATGCAGAGGCTCAAGAGAGTGATGCAGAGGCTTAAGAGAGTGATGCAGAGGCTCAAGAGAGGGATGCAGAGGCTCAAGAGAGGGATGCAGAGGCTCAAGAGAGGGATGCAGAGGCTCAAGAGAGGATGCAGAGGCTCAAGAGAGGGATGCAGAGGCTCAAGAGAGGGATGCAGAGGCTCAAGAGAGGGATGCAGAGAAGAGAGATGCAGAGGCTCAAGAGAGTGATGCAGAGGCTCAAGAGAGGGATGCAGAGGCTCAAGAGAGTGATGCAGAGGCTCAAGAGAGTTATGCAGAGGCTCAAGAGAGTGATGCAGAGGCTCAAGAGAGGGATGCAGAGGCTCAAGAGAGGGATGCAGAGGCTCAAGAGAGGGATGCAGAGGCTCAAGAGAGGGATGCAGAGGCTCAAGAGAGGGATGCAGAGGCTCAAGAGAGGGATGCAGAGGCTCAAGAGAGTGATGCAGAGGCTCAAGAGAGGGATGCAGAGGCTCAAGAGAGTGATGCAGAGGCTCAAGAGAGGGATGCAGAGGCTCAAGAGAGGGATGCAGAGGCTCAAGAGAGTGATGCAGAGGCTCAAGAGAGGGATGCAGAGGCTCAAGAGAGTGATGCAGAGGCTCAAGAGAGTGATGCAGAGGCTTAAGAGAGGGATGCAGAGGCTCAAGAGAGTGATGCAGAGGCTCAAGAGAGGGATGCAGAGGCTCAAGAGAGTGGATGCAGAGGCTCAAGAGAGTGATGCAGAGGCTCAAGAGAGGGATGCAGAGGCTCAGGAGAGTGATGCAGAGGCTCAAGAGAGGGATGCAGAGGCTCTTGAGAGTGATGCAGAGGCTCAAGAGAGTGATGCAGAGGCTCAAGAGAGTGATGCAGAGGCTCAAGAGAATGATGCAGAGGCTCAAGAGAGTGATGCAGAGGCTCAAGAGAGGGATGCAGAGGCTCAAGAGAGGGATGCAGAGGCTTAAAAGAGAGGGCTATGCAGAGGCTCAAGAGAGTGATGCAGAGGCTCAAGAGAGTGATGCAGAGGCTTAAGAGAGTGATGCAGAGGCTCAAGAGAGTGATGCAGAGGCTTAAGAGAGTGATGCAGAGGCTCAAGAGAGGGATGCAGAGGCTCAAGAGAGGGATGCAGAGGCTCAAGAGAGTGATGCAGAGGCTCAAGAGAGTGATGCAGAGGCTCAAGAGAGGGATGCAGAGGCTCAAGAGAGTGATGCAGAGGCTCAAGAGAGTGATGCAGAGGCTCAAGAGAGGGATGCAGAGGCTTAAGAGAGTGATGCAGAGGCTCAAGAGAGGGATGCAGAGGCTCAAGAGAGGGATGCAGAGGCTCAAGAGAGTGATGCAGAGGCTCAAGAGAGTGATGCAGAGGCTCAAGAGAGGGATGCAGAGGCTTAAGAGAGTGATGCAGAGGCTCAAGAGAGGGATGCAGAGGCTCAAGAGAGGGATGCAGAGGCTCAAGAGAGGGATGCAGAGGCTCAAGAGAGTGATGCAGAGGCTTAAGAGAGTGATGCAGAGGCTCAAGAGAGTGATGCAGAGGCTCAAGAGAGGGATGCAGAGGCTCAAGAGAGTGATGCAGAGGCTCAAGAGAGGGATGCAGAGGCTCAAGAGAGTGATGCAGAGGCTCAAGAGAGGGATGCAGAGGCTCAAGAGAGTGATGCAGAGGCTCAAGAGAGTGATGCAGAGGCTCAAGAGAGTGATGCAGAGGCTCAAGAGAGGGATGCAGAGGCTTAAGAGAGGGATGCAGAGGCTCAAGAGAGTGATGCAGAGGCTCAAGAGAGGGATGCAGAGGCTCAAGAGAGTGATGCAGAGGCTCAAGAGAGGGATGCAGAGGCTCAAGAGAGTGATGCAGAGGCTTAAGAGAGTGATGCAGAGGCTCAAGAGAGTGATGCAGAGGCTCAAGAGAGTGATGCAGAGGCTCAAGAGAGTGATGCAGAGGCTCAAGAGAGGGATGCAGAGGCTCAAGAGAGGGATGCAGAGGCTCAAGAGAGTGATGCAGAGGCTCAAGAGAGGGATGCAGAGGCTCAAGAGAGTGATGCAGAGGCTCAAGAGAGTGATGCAGAGGCTCAAGAGAGTCAGAGGCTCAAGAGAGTGATGCAGAGGCTCAAGAGAGTGATGCAGAGGCTCAAGAGAGGGATGCAGAGGCTCAAGAGAGGGATGCAGAGGCTCAAGAGAGGGATGCAGAGGCTCAAGAGAGTGATGCAGAGGCTCAAGAGAGGGATGCAGAGGCTTAAGAGAGTGATGCAGAGGCTCAAGAGAGGGATGCAGAGGCTCAAGAGAGTGATGCAGAGGCTCAAGAGAGGGATGCAGAGGCTCAAGAGAGTGATGCAGAGGCTCAAGAGAGTGATGCAGAGGCTCAAGAGAGTGATGCAGAGGCTTAAGAGAGTGATGCAGAGGCTCAAGAGAGTGATGCAGAGGCTCAAGAGAGTGATGCAGAGGCTCAAGAGAGTGATGCAGAGGCTCAAGAGAGGGATGCAGAGGCTCAAGAGAGGGATGCAGAGGCTCAAGAGAGTGATGCAGAGGCTTAAGAGAGTGATGCAGAGGCTCAAGAGAGTGATGCAGAGGCTCAAGAGAGTGATGCAGAGGCTCAAGAGAGTGATGCAGAGGCTCAAGAGAGTGATGCAGAGGCTCAAGAGAGTGATGCAGAGGCTCAAGAGAGGGATGCAGAGGCTCAAGAGAGTGATGCAGAGGCTCAAGAGAGGGATGCAGAGGCTCAAGAGAGTGATGCAGAGGCTCAAGAGAGTGATGCAGAGGCTTAAGAGAGTGATGCAGAGGCTCAAGAGAGTGATGCAGAGGCTTAAGAGAGGGATGCAGAGGCTCAAGAGAGTGATGCAGAGGCTCAAGAGAGTGATGCAGAGGCTCAAGAGAGTGATGCAGAGGCTTAAGAGAGGGATGCAGAGGCTCAAGAGAGGGATGCAGAGGCTCAAGAGAGTGATGCAGAGGCTCAAGAGAGTGATGCAGAGGCTCAAGAGAGTGATGCAGAGGCTCAAGAGAGTGATGCAGAGGCTCAAGAGAGTGATGCAGAGGCTTAAGAGAGGGATGCAGAGGCTCAAGAGAGGGATGCAGAGGCTCAAGAGAGTGATGCAGAGGCTCAAGAGAGGGATGCAGAGGCTTAAGAGAGTGATGCAGAGGCTCAAGAGAGTGATGCAGAGGCTCAAGAGAGGGATGCAGAGGCTCAAGAGAGTGATGCAGAGGCTCAAGAGAGTGATGCAGAGGCTCAAGAGAGTGATGCAGAGGCTCAAGAGAGGGATGCAGAGGCTCAAGAGAGTGATGCAGAGGCTCAAGAGAGTGATGCAGAGGCTCAAGAGAGTGATGCAGAGGCTCAAGAGAGTGATGCAGGCTCAGGCAGAGGCTCAAGAGAGTGATGCAGAGGCTCAAGAGAGGGATGCAGAGGCTCAAGAGAGTGATGCAGAGGCTCAAGAGAGGGATGCAGAGGCTCAAGAGAGTGATGCAGAGGCTCAAGAGAGGGATGCAGAGGCTCAAGAGAGTGATGCAGAGGCTCAAGAGAGTGATGCAGAGGCTCAAGAGAGTGATGCAGAGGCTCAAGAGAGTGATGCAGAGGCTCAAGAGAGGGATGCAGAGGCTTAAGAGAGGGATGCAGAGGCTCAAGAGAGTGATGCAGAGGCTTAAGAGAGTGATGCAGAGGCTCAAGAGAGTGATGCAGAGGCTCAAGAGAGTGATGCAGAGGCTCAAGAGAGGGATGCAGAGGCTCAAGAGAGTGATGCAGAGGCTCAAGAGAGTGATGCAGAGGCTTAAGAGAGGGATGCAGAGGCTCAAGAGAGTGATGCAGAGGCTTAAGAGAGGGATGCAGAGGCTCAAGAGAGTGATGCAGAGGCTCAAGAGAGTGATGCAGAGGCTCAAGAGAGTGATGCAGAGGCTCAAGAGAGTGATGCAGAGGCTCAAGAGAGTGATGCAGAGGCTTAAGAGAGGGATGCAGAGGCTCAAGAGAGTGATTCAGAGGCTCAAGAGAGGGATGCAGAGGCTCAAGAGAGTGATGCAGAGGCTTAAGAGAGTGAGGCAGAGGCTTAGGAGAGGGATGCAGAGGCTTAAGAGAGTGATGCAGAGGCTTAAGAGAGGGATGCAGAGGCTCAAGAGAGTGATGCAGAGGCTCAAGAGAGTGATGCAGAGGCTCAGGAGAGTGATGCAGAGGCTTAAGAGAGTGATGCAGAGGCTCAAGAGAGTGATGCAGAGGCTCAAGAGAGGGATGCAGAGGCTCAAGAGAGGGATGCAGAGGCTCAAGAGAGTGATGCAGAGGCTCAAGAGAGGGATGCAGAGGCTCAAGAGAGTGATGCAGAGGCTCAAGAGAGGGATGCAGAGGCTCAAGAGAGTGATGCAGAGGCTTAAGAGAGTGATGCAGAGGCTCAAGAGAGTGATGCAGAGGCTCAAGAGAGTGATGCAGAGGCTCAAGAGAGGGATGCAGAGGCTCAAGAGAGGGATGCAGAGGCTTAAGAGAGTGATGCAGAGGCTCAAGAGAGGGATGCAGAGGCTCAAGAGAGTGATGCAGAGGCTCAAGAGAGGGATGCAGAGGCTCAAGAGAGGGATGCAGAGGCTCAAGAGAGGGATGCAGAGGCTCAAGAGAGTGATGCAGAGGCTCAAGAGAGGGATGCAGAGGCTCAAGAGAGTGATGCAGAGGCTCAAGAGAGGGATGCAGAGGCTCAAGAGAGGGATGCAGAGGCTCAAGAGAGGGATGCAGAGGCTCATGAGAGGGATGCAGAGGCTCAAGAGAGGGATGCAGAGGCTCAAGAGAGTGATGCAGAGGCTCAAGAGAGTGATGCAGAGTCTCAAGAGAGTGATGCAGAGGCTCAAGAGAGGGATGCAGAGGCTCAAGAGAGTGATGCAGAGGCTCAAGAGAGTGATGCAGAGGCTCAAGAGAGGGATGCAGAGGCTCAAGAGAGGTATGCAGAGGCTCAAGAGAGTGATGCAGAGGCTCAAGAGAGGGATGCAGAGGCTCAAGAGAGTGATGCAGAGGCTCAAGAGAGGGATGCAGAGGCTCAAGAGAGTGATACAGAGGCTCAAGAGAGTGATGCAGAGGCTCAAGAGAGGGATGCAGAGGCTGAAGAGAGTGATGCAGAGGATCAAGAGAGTGATGCAGAGGCTCAAGAGAGTCATTCAGAGGCTTAGGAGAGTGATGCAGAGGCTCAAGAGAGTGATGCAGAGGCTCAAGAGAGTGATGCAGAGGCTCAAGAGAGGGATGCAGAGGCTCATGAGAGTGATGCAGAGGCTCAAGAGAGGGATGCAGAGGCTCAAGAGAGTGATGCAGAGGCTCAAGAGAGTGATGCAGAGGCTCAAGAGAGTGATGCAGAGGCTCAAGAGAGTGATGCAGAGGCTTAAGAGAGGGATGCAGAGGCTCAAGAGAGTGATGCAGAGGCTCAAGAGAGGGATGCAGAGGCTCAAGAGAGTGATGCAGAGGCTCAATAGAGGGATGCAGAGGCTCAAGAGAGTGATGCAGAGGCTCAAGAGAGGGATGCAGAGGCTTAAGAGAGTGATGCAGAGGCTCAAGAGAGGGATGCAGAGGCTCAAGAGAGTGATGCAGAGGCTTCAAGAGAGGGATGCAGAGGCTCAAGAGAGTGATGCAGAGGCTCAAGAGAGGGATGCAGAGGCTCAAGAGAGTGATGCAGAGGCTTAAGAGAGGGATGCAGAGGCTCAAGAGAGTGATGCAGAGGCTCAAGAGAGTGATGCAGAGGCTCAAGAGAGTGATGCAGAGGCTCAAGAGAGGGATGCAGAGGCTCAAGAGAGGGATGCAGAGGCTCAAGAGAGTGATGCAGAGGCTTAAGAGAGTGATGCAGAGGCTCAAGAGAGGGATGCAGAGGCTCAAGAGAGGGATGCAGAGGCTCAAGAGAGTGATGCAGAGGCTCAAGAGAGGGATGCAGAGGCTCAAGAGAGTGATGCAGAGGCTTAAGAGAGGGATGCAGGGGCTCAAGAGAGGGATGCAGAGGCTTAAGAGAGTGATGCAGAGGCTCAAGAGAGTGATGCAGAGGCTCAAGAGAGTGATGCAGAGGCTCAAGAGAGTGATGCAGAGGCTCATGAGAGTGATGCAGAGGCTTACGAGAGTGATGCAGAGGCTTAAGAGAGTGATGCAGAGGCTTAAGAGAGGGATGCAGAGGCTTAAGAGAGTGATGCAGAGGCTTAAGAAAGGGATGCAGATGCTCAAGAGAGGGATGCAGAGGTTCAAGAGAGTGATGCAGAGGCTCAAGAGAGTGATGCAGAGGCTCAAGAGAGGGATGCAGAGGCTTAAGAGAGTGATGCAGAGGCTCAAGAGAGGGATGCAGATGCTCAGAGAGGGATGCAGAGGCTCAAGAGAGGGATGCAGAGGCTCAAGAGAGTGATGCAGAGGCTCAAGAGAGGGATGCAGAGGCTCAAGAGAGGTAAGCAGAGGCACAAGAGAGGGATGCAGAGGCTCTCGAGAGTGACGCAGAGGCTGAAGAGTTGGATGCAGAGGCTTAAGAGAGTGATGCAAAGGCTCAAGTGAGGGATGCAGAGGCTCATGAGAGGGATGCAGAGGCTCTTGAGAGTAATGCAGAGGCTCAAGAGAGGGATGCAGAGGCTCAAGAGGGTGATGCAGAGGCTCACGAGAGTGATACAGAGGCTCAAGAGAGGGATGAAGAGACTGAAGAGAGTGATGCAGAGGCTCAAGAGAGGGATACAGAGGCTCAAGAGAGTGATACAGAGGCTCAAGAGAGGGACGAAGAGACTGAAGAGAGTGATGCAGAGGCTCTAGAGAGGGATACAGAGGCTCAAGAGAGTGATGCAGAGGCTTAAGAGAGGGATGCAGTGGCTCAAGAGAGTAATGCAGAGGGTTAAGAGGGTGATGCAGAGGCTCGAGAGAGTGATGCAGAGGCTTGAGAGAGATATGCAGGGGCTCACGAGAGTTATGCAGAGGCTCAAGAGAGTGATTCAGAGGCTTAAGAGAATGATGCAGAGGCTTAAAAGAGTGATGCAGAGGCTTAAGAGAGTGATGCAGAGGCCGAAGAGAGGGATGCAGAGGCTCAAGAGAGGGATGCAGAGGCTTAAGAGACGGATGCAAAGGCTTAAGAGAGTGATGCAGAGGCTCAGGAGAGGGATGCAGTGGCTCAGGAGAGGGACGCAGAGGCTTAAGAGGGTGATGCAGAGGATCAAGAGAGTGATGCAGAGACTCAATAGAAGGATGCAGGGGCTCAAGAGAGGGATGAATAGGCTCAAGAGAGGGATGCAGAGGCTCAGGAGAGTGATGCAGAGGCTCAAGAGAGTGATGCAGAGGCTTAAGAGAGGGATGCAGAGGCTCAAGAGAGGGATGCAGAGGCTCAAGAGAGTGATGTAGAGGCTCAAGAGTGGGATGCAGAGGCTCAAGAAAGGGATGCAGAGGCTCAAGAGAGGGATGCAGAGGCTTAAGAGAGTGATGCAGAGGCTCAAGAGAGTGATGCAGAGGCTCAATAGAGGGATGCAGAGGCTCAAGAGAGTGATACAGAGGCTCAAGAGAGGGATGCAGAGGCTGAAGAGAGTGATGCAGAGGCTCAAGAGAGGGATGCAGAGGCTCAAGAGAGTGATGAAGAGGCTCAAGAGAGTGATGCAGAGACTCAAGAGAGTGATGCAGAATCTCAAGAGAGTGATACAGAGGCTCAAGAGAGTGATGCAGAGGCTTAAGAGAGGGATGCAGTGGCTCAAGAGAGTGATGCAGAGGCTTAAGAGGGTGATGCAGAGGCTCGAGAGAGTGATGCAGAGGCTTGAGAGAGGGATGCAGAGGCTCACGAGAGTGATGCAGAGGCTCAAGAGAGTGATGCAGAGGCTTAAGAGAATGATGCAGAGGCTTAAAAGAGTGATGCTGAGGCTTAAGAGAGGGATGCAGAGGCTCAAGAGAGGGATGCAGAGGCTCAAGAGAGGGATGCAGAGGCTCAAGTGAGGGATGCAGAGGCACAAGAGAGGGATGCAGAGGCTCTTGAGAGTGATGCAGAGGCTCAAGAGAGGGATGCAGAGGCTTAAGAGAGTGATGCAGAGGCTCAAGAGAGGGATGCAGATGCTCATGAGAGGGATGCAGGAGTTCAAGAGAGGGATGCAGAGGCTCAAGAGAGTGATTCAGAGGCTTACGAGAGTGATGCAGAGGCTTAAGAGAGTGATGCAGAGGCTTAAGAGAGGGATGCAGAGGCTCAAGAGAGGGATGCAGAGGCTCAAGAGAGTGATGCAGAGGCTCAAGAGAGGGATGCAGAGGCTCAAGAGAGGGTTGCAGAGGCACAAGAGAGGGATGCAGAGGCTCTTGAGAGTGACGCAGAGGCTCAAGAGAGGGATGCAGTGGCTTTAGAGAGTGATGCAGAGGCTGAAGAGAGTGTTGCAGAGGATTAAGAGAGGGATGCAAAGGCTCAAGAGAGTGATGCAGAGGCTTAAGAGAAGCATGCAGAGGCTCAGGAGAGGGATGTAGAGGCTCAAGAGAGGGATGCAGGGGCTGAAGAGAGTGATGCAGAGGATCAAGAGAGTGATGCAGAGGCTTAAGAGAGGAATGCAGAGGCTGAAGAGAATGATGCAGAGGCTTAAGAGAAGGATGCAGAAGCTGAAGAGAATGATGCAGAGGCTTAAGAGAGGGATGCAGAGGCTCAAGAGAGTGATGGAGAGGCTCAACAGAGTGATTCAGATGCTTACGAGAGTGATGCAGAAGCTTAAGAGAGTGATACAGAGGCTTAGGAGAGGGATGTAAAGGCTCAAGAGAGGGATGCAGAGGCTCACGAGAGGGATGCAGAGGCTCAAGTGAGGGAAGCAGAGGCACAAGCGAGGGATTCAGAGGCTCTTGAGAGTGACGCAGAGGCTCAAGAGTGGGATGCAGAGGCTTAAGGGAGTGATGCAAAGGCTCAAGTGAGGGATGCAGAGGCTCATGAGAGGGATGCAGGAGTTCAGGAGAGTGATGCAGAGGCTCAGGAGAGGGATGCAGAGGCTCAAGCGAGGGATGCAGAGGCTCTTGAGAGTGACGCAGAGGCTCAAGAGTGGGATGCAGAGGCTTAAGAGAGTGATGCAAAGGCTCAAGTGAGGGATGCAGAGGCTCATGAGAGGGATGCAGGAGTTCAAGAGAGTGATGCAGAGGCTCAGGAGCGGGATGCAGAGGCTCAAGTGAGGGATGAAGAGGCACAAGAGAGGGATGCAGAGTTTCTTGAGAGTAATGCAGAGGCTCAAGAGAGGGATGCAGAGGCTCAAGAGAGTGATGCAGAGGCTCAGGAGAGTGATGCAGAGGCTTAGGAGAGTGATGCAGAGGCTTAAGAGAGGGATGCAGAGGCTCAAGCGAGGGATGCAGAGGCTCAAGGGAGGGATGCAGAGGCTCAATAGAGGGATGCAGAGGCTCAAGTGACGGATGCAGAGGCACAAGCGAGGGATGCAGAGGCTCTTGAGAGTGACGCAGACACTCAAGAGAGGGATGCAGAGGCTTAAGAGCATGATGCAAAGGCTCAGGAGAGGGATGCAGAAGCTCATGAGAGGGATGCAGGAGTTCAAGAGAGTGATGCAGAGGCTCAAGAAAGGGATGCAGAGGCTTAAGAGAGTGATGCAGAGGCTCAAAAAAGTGATGCAGAGGCTTAAGAGAGTGATGCAGAGGCTGAAGAGAGTGTTGCAGAGGCTTAAGAGAGGGATGCAGAGGCTCATGAGAGCCTCCTGCAGTGTTCAAAATATCCCAATTATAAAACCCCCTGCAGTTTTCAAAATATCCCAATTATCCCAAATTCCACCCTTGAGCCAAATTTTGGAACCAAATTCGGGCTCTCTGCACGTATTTGCAGTTTTACATGAGGATTTTTTGTACCGAAAATATGCCAATTACTTAGAGCGACGATGGATCACATATTGCCTAAACCCTCCTTGCAGTTTTCAAAATATCCAAAACATCCCAAATTCGACCCATGAGCCATATTTTTTAGCAAAATTCTGGCTCTCTGCACGTATTCGCAGTTTGAAATTACGAATTTTTATTCCGAAAATATTCCAATTATTGAAAGCGGCAATGGATCACATTCTGCCCAAACACTCCCTGCAGTTTTCAAAATATAAAAACATCCCGAATTAGACGCTTGAGCCATATTTTGGAGCCAAATTCTGGCTCTCTGCACGTATTCGCAGTTTGAAATTACGAATTTTATACCGAAAATATGCCAATTACGAAGAGCGGCGAAGGATCACATTTTACCCAAACACTCCCTGCAATTTTCAAAATATCCCAAGCATCCCAAATTCGACCCTTGAGAATTATTTTGGAACCAAATTCTGGCTCTCTGCACGTATTCGCAGTTTTAAAATACGACTTTTTATCCCAAACATTCCAAATTTGACGCTTGAAAATATGCCAATTACTGAAAGAAGCGATGGGTCATAATTTGCCCAAACCCCCCCTGCAGTTTGCAAAAAATCCCAAACAATCCATTTTCGACCCTTGAGCCATATTTTGGAGCCAAATTCTGGCTTTCTGCGCGTATTCGCAGGTTGAAATTACGATTTTTTATACCGAAAGCATGACAATTACTGAAAGCAGCGATGGATCACATTTTGCCCAAACCTTCCCAGCAGTTTTCAAAATATCCCAAACATCCCAAATTCGACGCTGGAGCCATATTTTGGAGCCAAATTCGGGCTCTCTGCAAGTATTCGCAGTTTGAAATTATTTCATTTTCTTCCGAGAATATGCCAATAACTGAGAACGACGATGGGTCACATTTCGCCCAAACCTCCCTGTAGTTTTCAAAATATCCCAAAGATCCCAATTTCGACCCATGAGCTATATTTTGAAGCCAAATTCTTGCTCTCTGCACGTATTCGCAGTTTGAAATTACAACTTTTTATACCGTAAATATGCCAATTACTGAGTGCGGCGATGGATCACATTTTGCTCAAACCCTCCTTGCAGTTTTCAAAATATCCCAAACATCCCAAATTCGACCCTTGAGCCATATTTTGGAGCCACATTTTGGCTTTCTGCATGTATTCGCAGTTTGAAATTACGATTTTTTTTACCGAAAATATGCCAATTACTGAAAGCAGCGATGGATCACATTTTGCCTAAACCCTCTCTGCAGTTTTCAAGTTATCCCAAACATCCCAAATTCGACCCTTGAGCCATATTTTGGAGCCAAATTCTGGCTCTCTGCACATATTCGCAGTTTAAAATTACGACATTTTATACCGAAAATATGTCAATTACTAAGAACGGCGATAAATCATATTTTGCTCAAATCCCCCCTGCAGTTTTCAAAATATCCCAAACATCCCAAATTCGACGCTTGAGCCATATTTTGGAGGCAAATTCTGGCTCTCTGCACGTATTCGCTGTTTGAAATTACGACTTTTTATACCGAAAATATACCAATTTCTTTGTGCGGCGATGGTTCACATTTTGCCCAAACCCCGCCATGCAGTTTTCAAAATATCGCAAACATCCCAAATTCGATGCTTGTATCGACGATTCAGCCGGATTAGAGAATATCTCAGAATTTCGCATAATATTACATTTTAAGCAAGTTTTCTTGCATTTTGTTTCGTACTAAAAATCATCGAATTTAGCAATATTTTGACGTTTATCATCCCCTTTTCCTTTATGTCATTTAAACAAAATATCATAGAATTAGGCGGTATTTTGCCGTTTTTCCACGTTTTAGTGAATTTTCAGTTTATTGTTAATAATTCATTATATATACGATAAAAATGATGCAAACACATAATTGTTTAGAAATTAACCATAAATACCTCTTTTTCAATCAACAATTTGTTTCCCGTTAAAATACTAAGTAAGACATTAAAAACGGGAGAAGTTCTCTTTTATTGCATATATCGACGTTTCAGCCGGATTAGAGCGGTTTTACGTGTACATCTTCCGTCGGTATTATAAACGGAAAATCAAGAACATTTTAGTTAATTCTAATGAAAACACATTGATTTTTATCATTTGTATTGGAAACAACATTTTTATATGTCTTTTCGTGGATCTCAATAATACGAAACGTCGCTCTATGATTTGAAGTTAAAATCATCAAATTTGGTAAAATAACAATTTTTTTTACGTTTTTCATGTTGTGTGACTTTCCGAAAATATATTCGTTTTACCAATATTTCGATACTACTTCATGTTTTCTCACGATATGTGATTTGGCCTTCAAATCTCAGAATTTCGAAAATTTTGCATTTATAATCAGGTTTTCTTCCATTTTGTTTTGTACTAAAAATCATCGTATTTAGCTATGACGTAATATAAAATGACGTAATTTCAAAATGCGAATACGTGCAGAGAGCCCGAATTTGGCTCCAAAATATGGCTCAAGCGTCGAATTTGGGATCTTTGGGATATTTTGAAAACTGCAGGGGGGGGTTGGCAAAATGTGACATATCACTGCTTTCAGTAATTGGCATATTTTCAGTATAAAAAGTCGTAATTTCAAACTGCGAATACGTGCAGAGGGCCAGAATATGGCTCCAAAATAAGGCTCAAGGGTCGAATTTGGGATGTTTGGGATATTTTGAAAACTGCAGCTAGGGTTTTGGCAAAATGTGATCCATCGCCGCTTTCAGTAATTGGCATATTTTCGGTATAAAAAGTCGTAATTTCAAACTGCGAATACGTGCAGAGAGCCAGAATTTGGCTCCAAAATATGGGTCTAGCGTTGAATCTGGGATGTTTGGGATGTTTTGTAAACTGCAGGGAGGGTTTGGGCAAAATGTGATCCATCGCCGCTTTCAGTAATTGACATATTTTCGGTATAAAATTCGTAATTTCAAACTGGGAATACATGCAAAGAGCCAGAATTTGGCTCCAAAATATGGCTCAAGCGTCGAATTTGGGATGTTTACTATATTTTGAAAACTGCAGGGAGGGTTTGAGCAAAATGTGATCCATCGTCGCTTTCGATGGCATATTTTCGGTATAAAAAGACGTAATTTCAAACTGGGAATACATGCAAAGAGTCAGAATTTTGCTTCAAAATATGGCTCAAGCGTCGAATTTGGGATGTTTGGGATATTTTGAAAACTGCTGGGGGGGGGGGGGGGGTTGGCAAAATGTGACCTATCGCTGCTCTCAGTTATTGATTTATTTTCGGTATAAAATGCTTCAATTTCAAACTGCGAATATGTGCAGAGAGCCAGAATTTGGCCCAAAATATGGCTCAAGGGTCGAATTTGGGATGTTTGGGATAATTTGAAAACTGCAGAGAGGGTTTCGTCAAAATGTGATCCATCACTGCTTTCAGTAATTGGCATATTTTCGGTATAAAAAGTCGTAATTTCAAACGGCGAATACATGCAGAAAGCCAAAATTTCGCTCTAAAATATAGCTCAGGGGTCGAATTTGGGATGTTTGGGATATTTTAAAAACTGCGCGGAGGGCTTGGGCAAAATGTGATCCATAGCCGCACTCAGTAATTGGCATATTTTCTGTATAAAATGTCATAATTTCAAACTGCTAATACGTGCAGAGAGCAGAATTTGGCTCCAAAATATGGATCAAGCGTCGAATTTGGGATGTTTGGGATATATTGAAAACTGAAGGGAGGGTTTGGGCAAAATGTGATCCATTGGCGCTTTCAGTAATTGTCATGTTTTCGTTATAAAATGTCGTAATTTCAAACAGCGAATACGTGCAGAGAGCCAGAATTTGGCTCCAAAATATAGCTCATGAGTCGAATTTGGGATGTTTGGGATATTTTGCAAACTGCCGGGGGGTTTGGGCAAAATATGACCCATCGCTGCTTTCAGTAATTGGCTTATTTTCAAGCGTCAAATGCGGAATGTTTGGGATAAAAAGTCGTAATTTCAAACTGCGAATACGTGCAGAGAGCCAGAGTATGGCTCCAAAATAATTCTCAAGGGTCGAATTTGGAATGCTTGGGATATTTTGAAATCTACAGGGATGGTTTGGGCAAAATGTGATCCATCGCCGCTCTCAGTAATTGGCATATTTTCAGTATAAAAAGTCGTAAATTCACACTGCGAATACGTGCAGAGAGCTAGAATTTGGCTCCAAAATATGGCTCAAGCGTTGAATTTGGGATGTTTGGGATATTTTGGAAACTGCAGAGAGGGTTTTGGCAAAATGTGATCCATCGCCGCTTTCAGTAATTGGCATATTTTCGGTATAAGATGTCGTAATTTCAAACTGCGAATATGTTTAGAGAGCCAGAATTTGGCTCCAAATTATGGCTCAAGAGTCGAATTTGGGATGCTTGGGATAATTTGAAAACTTCAGAGAGGGTTTGAGCAAAATGTGATCCATCGCCGCTTTCAGTAATTGGCATAATTTTGGTATTAAATTCATAATTTCAAACTGGGAATACATGCAGAGAGCCAGAATTTGGCTCCAAAATATGGCTCAAGCGTCGAATTTGGGATATTTGCCATATTTTGAAAACTGCAGGGAGGGTTTTGGCAAAATGTGATCCATCGCCGCTCTCAGTAAATGGCATATTTTCGGTATAAAAAGACGTAATTTCAAACTGCGAATACATGCAGAGAGCCCGAATTTGGCTTCAAAATATGGCTCAAGCGTCGAATTTGGGATGTTTGGGATATTTTGAAAACTGCAGGGGGGGGGGGCTTGGGCAAAATGTGACCTATCGCTGCTCTCAGTAATTGATATATTTTCGGTATAAAATGTCGTAATTTCAACCTGCGAATATGTGCAGAGAGCAAGAATTTAGCTCCAAAATATGGCTCAAGGGTCGAATTTGGGATGTTTGGGATAATTTGAAAACTGCAGAGAGGGTTTCGTCAAAATGTGGTCCATCGATGCTTTTAGTAATTGGCATATTTTCGGTATAAAAGTCGTAATTTCAAACAACGAATACATGCAGAAAGCCACAATTTGGTCCAAAATATGGACCTAGGGTTGAGTTTGGGATGTTTGAGATATTTTGAAAACTACAGGGAGGGCTTGGGCAAAATGTGATCCATCGCCGCACTCAGTAATTGGCATATTTTCGGTATAAAATGTCATAATTTCAAACTGCTAATACGTGCAGAGAGCCCGAATTTGGCTCCAAAATATGGATCAAGCGTCGAATTTGGGATGTTTGGGATATATTGAAAACTGCAGGGAGGGTTTGGGCAAAATGTGATCCATTGCCGCTTTCAGTAATTGTCATGTTTTCGTTATAAAATGTCGTAATTTCAAACAGCGAATTCGTGCAGAGAGCCAGAATTTGGCTCCGAAATAATTCTCAAGGGTCGAATTTGGAATGTTTGGGATATTTTGAAAACTACAGGGATGGTTTGGGCAAAATGTGATCCATCGCCGCTCTAAGTAATTGGCATATTTTCGGTATAAAATGTCGTAATTTCAAACTGCGAATATGCGCAGAGACCCAGAATTTGGCTCCAAAATATGACTCAAGAGTCGAATTTGGGATGCTTGGGATAATTTGAAACCTTCAGAGAGGGTTTGAGCAAAATGTGATCCATCGCCGCTTTCAGTAATTGGCATATTTTCCACCCTGCAGATTCAAAATATCCCAAACTTCCCAAATTCGACCCTTAAGCTATATTTTGCAGCCAAATTCTGGCTGTCTGCACGTATTCGCAGTTTGAAATTACGACTTTTTATACCGAAAAAATGAAATTTACTGAGAGCGGCGATGGATCACATTTTGCCCAAACCCTCCCAGCACTTTTCAAAATATCCAAAACATCCAAAAGTCGACCCCTCGAGCCATATTTTGAAGCCAAATTCTGGCTCTCTGCATGTATTCGCAGTGTGAAATAACGACTTTTTATACCGAAAATATGCCAATTACTGAAAGCAACGATTGAACACATTTTCCCCAAACCCTCCCTGTAGTTTTCAAAATATCCCAAACATAACAAATTTGACGCTTGAGCCATATTTTTGAGCCAAATTCTGGCTCTCTGCACGTTTTCGCAGTTTGAAATTACGACTTTTTGTACCGAAAATATGCCAATTACTGAAAGCGGCGATGGAACACATTCTGCCCAAACCCTCCCTGCAGTTTTCAAAATATCCCAAACATCCTAAATTCCACCTTTGAGCCTAATTTTGGAGCCAAATTCTGGCTCTCTGCACGTATTCTCACTTTGAAATTACGACTTTTTATACTGAAAATAGGCCAATCACAGAAAGCAGCGATGGGTCACATTTTGCCTAACCCCCCCCCCCCTGCAGTTTTCAAAATATCCCAAACATCCCAAATTCGACCCTTGAGCCATATTTTGGAGCCAAATTCTGGCTCTCTGCACGTATTCGCAGTTTGAAATTACAACTTTTTATACCGAAATAATGCTAATTACTGAAAGCAGTGATGGGTCACATTTTGCCCAAACCCACCCTGCAGTTTTCAAAATATCCCAAACATCCCAAATTCGACCCTTGAGCTATATTTTGGAGCCAAATTCTGGCTCTCTGCACTTGCACGTATTTGCAGTTTGAAATTGCGATTTTTTATACTGAAAATATGCTAATTACTTAGAGCGGCGATGGATCACATTTTGCCCAAACCCTCCCTGCAGTTTTCAAAATATCCCAAACAACCCAAATTTGACCCTTGAGCCTAATTTTGAAGCCAAATTCTGACTCTCTGCACGTATTCGCAGTTTGAAATTACGACTTTTTATACTGAAAATATGCCAATCACTGAAAGCAGCGATGGGACACATTTTGCCCAAACCCCCCGCAGCAGTTTTCAAAATATCCCAAACATCCCAAATTCGACCCTTGAGTTATATTTTGGCGCCAAATTCTGGCTCTCTTCACGTATTCGCAGTTTGAAATTACGACTTTTTATACCGAAATAATGCTAATTACTTAAAGCGGCGATGGATCATATTTTGCCCAAACCCTCCCTGCAGTTTTCAAAATATCCCAAACATCCCAAATTCGACCCATACGAATTATTTTGGAGCCAAATTCTGGCTCTCTGCACGTATTCGCAGTCAAAAATTACGACTTTTAATACTGAAAATATGCCAATTACTAAAAGCAGCGATGGGTCACGTTTAACCCAACCCCACTGCAGTTTTCAAAATATCCTAAACATCTTAAATTCGAGCTTTGAGCCTAGTTTTGGAGCCAAATTCTGGCTCTCTGAACGTATTTGCAGTTTGAAATTACGACTTTTTATAACGACTTTTTATACCAAAAATATGCCAATTACTTAAAGCGGCGATGGATCACATTTTGCCCAAACCTTCCCTGCAGTTTTCAAAATATTCCAAACATCCCAAATTCGACGCTTGAGCAATATTTTGGAGCCAAATTCTCGCTCCCTGTACGTATTCGCAGTTTGAAATTACGACACTCTATACCGAAAATATGCCAATTACTGAGAGCGGGGATGGGTCACATTTTGACCAAACCCCCCAGCAGTTTTCAAAATATCCCAAACATCCCAAATTCGACGCTTGAGCCATATTTAGGAGCAAAATTCTGGCTCTCTGCAGGTATTCGCAGTTTGAAATTACGACTTTTATACCGAAAATATGCCAATTACTGTCAGTAGAGATGGGTCACATTTTGCCCAAACCTTCCTGCAGTTTTCAAAATATCCCAAACATCTAAAAT
The DNA here is from genome assembly GCF_020424385.1 of Procambarus clarkii. NCBI lineage: Eukaryota > Metazoa > Arthropoda > Malacostraca > Decapoda > Cambaridae > Procambarus > Procambarus clarkii. The sequence continues at coordinate 60,405 of NW_025557890.1, read as the reverse complement.
TCGACCCTTGAGCCATATTTTGGAGCCAAGTTCTGGCTCTCTGCACGTATTTACAGTTTAAAATTACGAATTTTTATACCGAAAATATGCCAATTTCGGAGAGCGGCAATGGATCACATTTTGTCCAAACCCTACCTGCAGTTTTCAATTTATCCCAAACACCTCAAATTCGACCCTTGAGCCTTATTTTGGAGCCAAATTCTGGCTTTCTGCACATATTCGCAATTTGAAATTACGACTATTTATACCGAAAATATGCCAATTAATGTAAGCAACGATGGGTCACATTTTTCCCAAACCCTTCCTGCAATTTTCAAAATATCCCAAGCATCCCAAATTCGACCCTTGAGCCATATTTTGAAGCCAAATTCTTGCTCTCTGCACATATTCGCTGGTTTAAAATACGACATTTTACACCGAAAATATGCCAATTACTGAAAGCAATGATGGATCACATTTTGCTCAAAACTCTCCCTGAAGTTTTCAAAATATCCCAAACATCCCAAATTCGACCCTTAAGCCATATTTTGGAGCCAAATTCTGGATCTCTGCATTTATTCGCAGTTTGAAATTACGAATTTTTATACCGAAAATATATTAATTACTGAGAGCATATCCTAAACATCATAAATTCGACCCTTGAGCCTTATTTTGGAGCAAAATTCTGACTCTCTGGAAGTATTCGCAGTTTAAAATTACGACTTTTTATACCGAAAATATGCCAATTACTGAAAGCAACGATGGATCACATTTTGCCCAAACCCTCCCTGCAGTTTTCAAAATATCCCAAACATCCCAAATTCGACGCTTGAGCCATATTTTGGAGCCAAATTCTGGCTCTCTGCACATATTCGCAGTTTGAAATTACGAATTTATACACCGAAGATATGTCAATTACTGAGAGCGGCGATAGGTCACATTTTGCCAACCCCCCCCCCCCCTGCAGTTTTCAAAATATCCCATGCATCCCTAATTCGACCCTTGAGCTATATTTTGGAGCCAAATTCTGGCTCTCTGTACATATTCGCAGGTTGAAATTACGACATTTTATACCGAAAATATGTCAATTACTGAAAGCATCGATGGGTCACATTTCGCCCCCCCCCCCCTGCAGTTGTCAAAATATCCCAAACATTCCAAATTCGACGGTTGAGCCATATTTTGGAGTCAAATTCGGGCTCTCTGCCCGTATTCGCAGTTTTAAATTACGACATTTTTTACCGAAAATATGTCAATTACTGAGAGCAGCGATAGGTCACATTTTGACAAAACGCCCCCTGCAGTTTTCAAAATATAGCAAACATACTAAATTCGACGCTTGAGCCATATTTTGGAGCCAAATTCTGGCTCTCTGCACGTATTCGCAGTTTGAAATTACGACTTTTTATACCGAAAATGTGCCAATTACTGAAAGCAGCGATGGATCACATTTTGCCCAAACCATCTCTGTAGTTTTCAAAATATCCCAAACATCCGAAATTCGATCCTTGAGAATTATTTTGGAGCTAAATTCTGGCTCTCTGCACATATTCGCAGTTTGAAATTACGACTTTTATCCCAAACATCCCAAATTTGACGCTTGAAAATAAGCCAATTACTGAAAGCAGCGATGGGTAACATTTTGCCCAAACCCCCCGGCAATTTTCAAAATATCCTAAACATCCCAAATTCGACCTTTGAGCTATATTTTGGAGCAAAATTCTGTCTCTCTGCACGTATTCGCTGTTTGAAATTACGACATTTTATAACGAAAACATGACAAATACTGAAAACGGCAATGGATCACATTTTGCCCAAACTCTCCCTTCAGTTTTCAAAATATCCCAAACATCCCAAATTCGACTCATGAGCTATATTTTGGAGCCAAATTCTGGCTCTCTGCATGTATTCGCAGTTTGAAATTACTACTTTTTATACCGAAAATATGCCAATTACTGAGAGCAGCGATGGATCACATTTTGCACAAGCCCTCCCTGCAGTTTTTAAAATATAGCAAACATCCAAAATTCGACGCTTGAGCCATATTTTGGAGCCAAATTCTGGCTCTCTGCACATATTCGCAGTTTGAAATTACGACATTTTTTACCGAAAATATGTCAATTACTGAGAGCAGCAATAGGCCACATTTTGCCCAAACCCTCCTCTTGCAGTTTTCAAAATATAGCAAACATCCCAAATTCGACGCTTGAGCCATATTTGGAGCCAAATTCTGGCTCTCTGCGCGTATTCGCAGTTTGAAATTACGAATTTTATACCGAAAATATGCCAATTACTGAAAGCGGCGATGGATCACATTTTGCGAAAACCCTCCCTGCAGTTTCCAAAATATCCCAAACATCCTAAATTCAGCGCTTGAGCCATATTTTGGAGCCAAATTCTAGCTCTCTGCACGTATTCGCAGTGTGAATTTACGACTTTTTATACTGAAAATATGCCAATTACTGAGAGCGGCAATGGATCACATTTTGCCCAAACCATCCCTGTAGTTTTCAAAATATCCCAAACATTCCAAGTTCGACCCTTGAGAATTATTTTGGAGCTAAATTCTGGCTCTCTGCACGTATTCGCAGTTTGAAATTACGACTTTTTATCCCAAACATTCCAAATTTGACGCTTGAAAATAAGCCAATTACTAAAAGCAGCGATGGATCATATTTTGCCCAAACCCCCCGGCAGTTTGCAAAATATCCAAAACATCCCAAATTCGACCCATGAGCTATATTTTGGAGCCAAATTCTGGCTCTCTGCACGTATTCGCTGTTTGAAATTACGACATTTTATAACGAAAACATGACAATTACTGAAAACGGCAATGGATCACATTTTACCCAAACCCTCCCTGCAGTTTTCAATATATCCCAAACATCCCAAATTCGACGCTTGAGCCATATTTTGGAGCCAAATTCGGGCTCTCTGTACGTATTAGCATTTTGAAATTATGACATTTTATAAAGAAAATATGCCAATTACTGAGTACAGCGGTGGATCACATTTTGTCTAAGCCCTCCCTGCAGTTTTCAAAATATCCCAAACATCCCAAATTCGACCCTTGATCCATATTTTAGAGCCAAATTTTGGCTTTCTGCATGTATTCGCCGTTTGAAATTACGACTTTTTATACCGAAAATGTGCCAATTACTGAAAGCAGCGATCGATCATATTTTGCCCAAACCCCCCGGCAGTTTGCAAAATATCCAAAACATCCCAAATTCGACCCATGAGCTATATTTTGGAGCCAAATTCTGGCTCTCTGCACGTATTCGCTGTTTGAAATTACGACATTTTATAACGAAAACATGACAATTACTGAAAACGGCAATGGATCACATTTTACCCAAACCCTCCCTGCAGTTTTCAAAATATCCCAAACATCCCAAATTCGACCCTTGAGCTATATTTTGGAGCCAAATTCTGGCTCTCTGCACGTATTCCTTCAGCCGGATTAGATCGGTTTTACGTGTACATCTTCCATCGGTAATATAAACGGAAAATCAGGAACATTTTAGTTAATTCTAATGAAAACACATTGATTTTTATCATTTGTATTTGAAACAACATTTTCATATGTCTTTTCTTGGATCTAAATAATACGAAACCTCGCTCTATGATTTGAAGTTAAAATCCTCAAATATGGAAATATAGTGACTTTTTTCACGTTATTCATGTAGTGTGATTTTACGTATATATATTCGTTTTTACCAATATTTCGATACTACTTCATGTTTTCCAACGATATGTGATTTAGCCTTCAAATCTCAGAATTTCGCAAATTTTGCATCTCTAAGCAAGTTTTCTTGCATTTTGTTTTGTACTAAAAATCATCGAATTTAGCAATATTTTGACCTTTATCATCCCCTTTTCCTTTATGTAATTTAAACAAAATATCATCGAATTAGGCCGTTTTACCACGTTTTTGTGAATTTTCAGTTTATTGTTATTAATTCATTAAATATACGATAAAAATTATGCAAACACATAATTGATCAGAAAATAACCTTAAATACTTCATTTTCAATCATCTATTTGTTTCTCGTTAAAATACTGAGTAAGATATTGAAAAGAGGAGAAGTTCTGTTTTTATTGCATATATCGACGTTTCAGCCGGATTAGAACGGTTTTACGTGTACATCTTCCATCGGTAATATAAACCGAAAATCAGGAACATTTTAGTTAATTTTAATGAAAACACATTGATTTTTATCATTTGTATTGGAAGCAACATCTTCATACGTCTTTTCTAGGGTCTAAAAAATACGAAACGTCGCTCTATGATTCGAAGTTAAAATCCTCAAATTTGGTATAATAATGACTTTTTTCACGTTTTTCATGTAGTTTGATATTACGTAAATATATTCATTTTTACCAATATTTCGATACTATTTCATGTAGTATCACGATATGTGATTTGGCCTTCAAATCTCAGATTTTCGCATTATATTGCATTTTAAGCAAGTTTTCTTGCATTTTGTTTCGTACTAAAATCATCGAATTCAGCAATATTTTGACGTTTATTATCCCCTTTTCCTTTATGTGATATAAACAAAATATCATCGAATTAGGCAATATTTTGCCGTTTTTCCACGTTTTTGTGAATTTTCAGTTTATTGCTATTAATTCATTAAATATACGATAAAAATGATGCAAACACATAATTGATTAGAAATTAACCTTAAATACTTCATTTTCAATCTATCTATTTGTTTCTCGTTAAAATACTGAGTAAGATATTGGAAAGGGGAGAAGTTCTGTTTTTATTGCATATATCGACGTTTCAGCCGGATTAGAACGGTTATACATGTACATCTTCTATAGGTAATATAAACCGAAAATCAGGAACATTTTAGTTAATTTTAATGAAAACACATCGATTTTTATCATTTGTATTGGAAGCAACATACGTTTTTTCTAGGGTCTAAAAAATAGGAAACGTCGCTCTATAATTCGAAGTTAAAATGCTCAAATTTGGAATAATGACTTTCACGTTTTTCATGTAGTTTGATATTACGTAAATATATTCATTTTTACCAATATTTCGATACTATTTCATGTAGTATCACGATATGTGGTTTGGCCTTCTAATCTCAGATTTTAGCATAATATTGCATTTTAAGCAAATTTTCTTGCATTTTGTTCCGAACTAAAAATCAACAAATTCAGCAATATTTTGACGTTTATCATCCCCTTTTCCTTTATGTGATATAAACAAAATATCATCGAATTAGGCAATATTTTGCTGTTTTTCCACGTTTTTGTGAATTTTCAGTTTATTGCTATTAATTCATTAAATATACGATAAAAATGATGCAAACACATAATTGATTAGACATTAACCTTAAACACTTCACTTTCAATCAACTATTTGTTTCTCGTTAAAATACTGAGTAAGATATTGGAAAGGGGAGAAGTTCTGTTTTTATTGCATATATCAACGTTTCAGCCGGATTAGAGCGGTTTTACGTGTACATCTTCCATCGGTAATATAAACGGAAAATCAGGAACATTTTAGTTAATTCTAATGAAAACACATTGATTTTTACCATTTGTATTTGAAAAAAGATTGTCATATGTCTTTTCTTGGATCTAAATAATACGAAACCTCGCTCTATGATTTGAAGTTAAAATCCTCAAATATGGTAATATAGTGACTTTTTTCACGTTATTCATGTAGTGTGATTTTACGTATATATATTCGTTTTTACCAATATTTCGATACTACTTTATGTTTTCTCACGATATGTGATTTGGCCTTCAAATCTCAGAATTTCGCAAAGTTTGCATCGTTAAGCAAGTTTTCTTGCATTTTGTTTTGTACTAAAAATCATCGAATTTAGCAATATTTTGACCTTTATCATCCCCTTTTCCTTTCTGTGATTTAAACAAAATATCATCGAATTAGGCCGTTTTACCACGTTTTTGTGAATTTTCAGTTTATTGTTATTAATTCATTAAATATACGATAAAAATTATGCAAACACATAATTGATCAGAAAATAACCTTAAATACTTCATTTTCAATCATCTATTTGTTTCTCGTTAAAATACTGAGTTAGATATTGAAAAGAGGAGAAGTTCTGTTTTTATTGCATATATCGACGTTTCAGCCGGATTAGAACGGTTTTACGTGTACATCTTCCATCGGTAATATAAACCGAAAATCAGGAACATTTTAGTGAATTTTAATGAAAACACATTGATTTTTATAATTTGTATTGGAAGCAACATCTTTATACGTCTTTTCTAGGGTCTAAAAAATACGAAACGTTGCTCTATGATTGGAAGTTAAAATCCTCAAATTTGGTATAATAATGACTTTTTCACGTTTTTCATGTAGTTTGATATTAGGTAAATATATTCATTTTTACCAATATTTCGATACTATTTCATGTAGTATCACGATATGTGCTTTGGCCTCCAAATCTCAGATTTTCGTATAATATTGCATTTTAAGCAAGTTTTCTTGCATTTTGTTTCGTACTAAAAATCATCGAATTCAGCAATATTTTGACGTTTATCATCCCCTTTTCCTTTATGTGATATAAACAAAATATCATCGAATTAGGCAATATTTTGCTGTTTTTCCACGTTTTTGTGAATTTTCAGTTTATTGCTATTAATTCATTAAATATACGATAAAAATGATGCAAACACATAATTGATTAGACATTAACCTTAAACACTTCATTTTCAATCAACTATTTGCTTCTCGTTAAAATACTGAGTAAGATATTGGAAAGGGGAGAAGTTCAGTTTTTATTGCATATATCGACGTTTCAGCCGGATTAGAGCGGTTTTACGTGTACATCTTCCATCGGTAATATAAACGGAAAATCAGGAACATTTTAGTTAATTCTAATGAAAACACATTGATTTTTATCATTTGTATTGGAAGCAACATCTTTATACGTCTTTTCTAGGGTCTAAAAAATACGAAACGTCGCTCTATGATTGGAAGTTAAAATCCTCAAATTTGGTATAATAATGACTTTTTTCACGTTTTTCATGTAGTTTGATATTACGTAAATATATTCATTTTTACCAATATTTCGATACTATTTCATGTAGTATCACGATATGTGATTTGGCCTTCAAATCTCAGATTTTCGCATAATATTGCATTTTAAGCAAGTTTTCTTGCATTTTGTTTCGTACTAAAAATCATCGAATTCAGCAATATTTTGACGTTTATCATCCCCTTTTCCATTATGTGATATAAACAAAATATCATCGAATTAGGCAATATTTTGCTGTTTTTCCACGTTTTTGTGAATTTTCAGTTTATTGCTATTAATTCATTAAATATACGAAAAAAATGATGCAAACACATAATTGATTAGAAATTAACCTTAAACAATTCATTTTCAATCAACTATTTGTTTCTCGTTAAAATACTGAGTAAGATATTGGAAAGGGGAGAAGTTCTGTTTTTATTGCATATATCGACGTTTCAGCCGGATTAGAGCGGTTTTACGTGTACATCTTCCATCGGTAATATAAACGGAAAATCAGGAACATTTTAGTTAATTCTAATGAAAACACATTGATTTTTATCATTTGTATTTGAAACAACATTGTCATATGTCTTTTCTTGGATCTAAATAATACGAAACCACGCTCTATGATTTGAAGTTAAAATCCTCAAATATGGTAATATAGTGACTTTTTTCACGTTATTCATGTAGTGTGATTTTACGTATATATATTCGTTTTTACCAATATTTCGATACTACTTCATGTTTTCCCACGATATGTGATTTAGCCTTCAAATCTCAGAATTTCGCAAATTTTGCATCTCTAAGCAAGTTTTCTTGCATTTTGTTTTTTACTAAAAATCATCGAATTTAGCAATATTTTGACCTTTATCATCCCCTTTTCCTTTATGAAATTTAAACAAAATATCATCGAATTAGGCCGTTTTACCACGTTTTTATGAATTTTCAGTTTATTGTTATTAATTCATTAAATATACGATAAAAATGATGCAAACACATAATTGATCAGAAAATAACCTTAAATACTTCATTTTCAATCATCTATTTGTTTCTCGTTAAAATACTGAGTAAGATATTTAAAAGAGGAGAAGTTCTGTTTTTATTGCATATATCGACGTTTCAGCCGGATTAGAACGGTTTTACGTGTACATCTTCCATCGGTAATATAAACCGAAAATCAGGAACATTTTAGTTAATTTTAATGAAAACACATTGATTTTTATCATTTGTATTGGAAGCAACATCTTCATACGTCTTTTCTAGGGTCTAAAAAATACGAAACGTCGCTCTATGATTCGAAGTGAAAATCCTCAAATTTGGTATAATAATGAATTTTTCACGTTTTTCATGTAGTTTGATATTACGTAAATATATTCATTTTTACCAATAATTCGATACTATTTCATGTAGTATCACGATATGTGATTTGGCCTTCAAATCTCAGATTTTCGCAAAATATTGCATTATAAGCAAGTTTTCTTGCATTTTGTTTCGTACTAAAAATCATCGAATTCAGCAATATTTTGACGTTTATTATCCTTTTTTTCCTTTATGTGATATAAACAAAATATCATCGAATTAGGCAATATTTTGCTGTTTTTCAACGTTTTTGTGAATTTTCAGTTTATTGCTATTAATTCATTAAATATACGATAAAAATGATGCAAACACATATTTGATTTGACAATAACCTTAAACACTTCATTTTCAATCTACTATTTGTTTTTCGTTAAATTACTGAGTAAGATATTGGAATGGGGAGAAGTTATGTTTTTATTGCATATATCGACGTTTCAGCCGGATTAGAGCGGTTTTACGTGTACATCTTCCATCGGTAATATAAACGGGAAATCAGGAACATTTTAGTTAATTCTAATGAAAACACATTGATTTTTATCATTTGTATTTGAAACAACATTGTCATATGTCTTTTCTTGGATCTAAATAATACGAAACCTCCCTCTATGATTTGAAGTTAAAATCCTCAAATATGGTAATATAGTGACTTTTTTATGGTAATATAGTGGCTTAAGAGAGGGATGCAGAAGCTCAAGAGAGTGATGCAGAGGCTGAAGAGAGAGATGCAGAGGCTTAAGAGAGTGATGCAGAGGCTCAAGAGAGTGATGCAGAGGCTCAAGAGAATGATGTAGAGGCTTAAGAGAGGGATGCAGAGGCTCAAGAGAATGATGCAGAGGCTCAAGAGAGTGATGAAGAGGATGAAGAGAGGGATGCAGAGTCTTAAGAGAGTGATGCAGAGGCTGATGAGAGTGTTGCAGAGGCTTAAGATAGGGATGCAGAGGCTCAAGAGAGTGATGCAAAGGCTAAAGAGAGTGATGCAGAGGCTCAGGACAGGGGATGCAGAGGCTTAAGAGAGGGATGCAGAGACATAAAAGAGTGAGGCAGAGGTTCAAAAAAGGGATGCAGAGGCTTAAGAGAGTGATGCAAAGGCTCAAGAGAGGGATGCAGAGGCTCAAGAGAGTGATGCAGAGGCTCAAGAGAGTGATGCAGGGGCTCAGGAGAGTGATGCAGAGGCTTAGGAGAGTGATGGAGAAGCTCAAGAGAGTGATGCAGAGGCTCAAGAGTGATGCAGAGGCTAAAGTGAGTGATGCAGAGGCTTAGGAGAGTGATGCAGAGGCTTAAGAGAGGGATGCAGAGGCTCAAGGGAGTGATGCAGAAGCTCAAGAGAGTGATGCAGAAGCTTAGGAGAATGATGCAGAGGCTCAAGAGAGGGATGCAGAAGCTGAAGAGAGTGATGCAGAGGCTTAAGAGAGGGATGCAGAGGCTCAAGAGAGTGATGCAGAGGCTGAAGAGAGAGATGCAGAGGGTTAAGAGAGTGATGCAAAGGTTCAAGAGATTGATGCAGAGGCAAAAGAGAATGATGTAGAGGCTTAAAAGAGTGATGCAGAGGCTTAAGAGAGGGATGCAGAGGATCAAGAGAGTGATGCAGAGGCTTAAGATAGGAATGCAGAGGTAGAAGAAAGTGTTGCAGAGGTTTAAGAGAGGGATGCAAAGGCTCAAGAGAGTGATGCAGAGGCTTAAGAGAGGGATGCAGAGGCTCATGAGAGGGATGTAAAGGCTCAAGAGAGGGATGCAGGGGCTCAATAGAGGGATGCCGAGGCTCAAGAGAGGGATGCAGAGGCTGAAGAGAGGGATGCAGAGGATGAAGAGAGTGATGCAGCATCCCTCCCTTAAGCCTCTGCATCATTCTCTTCAGCCTCTGCATTCCTCTCTTAAGCCTCTGCATCACTTTCTTGATCCTCTGCATCCCTCTCTTCAGCCTCTGCATCCCTCTCTTGAGCCTCTGCATCCCTCTCTTGAGCCCCTGCATCCCTCTCTTGAGCCTCTACATCCCTCTCCTGAGCCTCTGCATCCTTCTCTTAAGCCTCTGCATCACTCTCTTGAGCCTTTGCATCCCTCTCTTAATCCTCTGCAACACTCTCTTCAGCCTCTGCATCACTCTCTAAAGCCTCTGCATCCCTCTCTTGAGCCTCTGCGTCACTCTCAAGAGCCTCTGCATCCCTCTCTTGTGCCTCTGCATCCCTCACTTGAGCCTCTGCATCCTTCTCTTGAGCCCCTGCATCACTCTCTTGAGCCTCTGCATCCCTCGCTTGAGCCTCTGTATCCCTCTCTTAAGCCTCTGCATCACTCTCTTAAGCCTCTGCATCACTCTCGTAAGCCTCTGAATCACTCTCTTGAGCCTCTGCATCCCTCTCTTGAACTCCTGCATCCCTCTCATGAGCATCTGCATCCCTCTCTTGAGCCTTTGCATCACTCTCTTAAGCCTCTGCATCACTCTCTTGAGCCTCTGCATCACTCTCAAGAGCCTCTGCATCACTCTCTTGAACCTCTGCATCTCTCACTTGAGCCTCTGCATCCCTCTCTTCAGCCTCTGCATCCCTCTCTTGGGCCTCTGCATCCCTCTCTTAAGCCTCAGCATCACTCTTTTAAGCCTCTGCATCATTCTCTTAAGCCTCTGAATCACTCTCTTGAGCCTCTGCATCACTCTCTTGAGCCCCTGCATATCTCTCTCAAGCCTCTGCATCACTCTCTTGAGCCTCTGCATCACCCTCTTAACCCTCTGCATTACTCTCTTGAGCCACTGAATCCCTCTCCTAAGCCTCTGCCTCACTCTCTTAAGCCTCTGCATCACTCTCTTGAGCCTCTGTATCCCTCTCTTGAGCCTCTGCATCACTCTTTTGAACTCCTGCATCCCTCTCATGAGCCTCTGCATCCCTCACTTGAGCCTTTGCATCACTCTCTTAAGCCTCTGCATCACTCTCGTAAGCCTCTGAATCACTCTCGTATGCCTCTGAATCACTCTCTTGAGCCTCTGCATCCCTCTCATGAGCCTCTTCATCACTCTCAAGAGCCTCTGCATCCCTCTCTTGTGCCTCTTCATCCCTCACTTGAGCCTCTGCATCCCTCTCTTGAGCCTCTGCATCACTCTCTTGAGCCTCTGCATCCTTCTCTTGAACTCCTGCATCCCTCTCATGAGCCTCTGAATCCCTCACTTGAGCCTTTGTATCACTCTCCTAAGCCTCTGCATCCCTCTCTTGAGCCCCTGCATCACTCTCATGAGCCTCTGCATCCCTCTCTTGTGCCTCTGTTTCCCTCACTTGAGCCCCTGCATCACTCTTTTGAGCCTCTGCATCACTCTCCTGAGCCTCTGCATCCCTCTCTGGAGCCTCTGCATCACTCTTTTGAGCCTCTGCATCACTCTCCTGAGACTCTGCATCACTCTCTTGAACCTCTGCATCCCTCACTTGAGCCTCTGCATCTCTCTCTTCAGCCTCTGCATCACTCTCTTGAGTCTCTGCATCCCTCTCTGGAGCCTATGCATCACTCTCGTAAGCATCTGAATCACTCTATTGAGCCTCTACATCCCTCTCTTGAGCCACTGCATCCCTCTCTTAAGCCTCTGCATCACTCTCTTGAGCCTCTGCATCACTCTCTTGAGCCTCTGCATCACTCTCGTGAGCCTCTGCATCCCTCTCTTAAGCCTCTGCAACACTCTCTTCAACCTCTGCATCACTCGCGTAAGCCTCTGCATCACTCTCTTGAGCCTCTGCATAACTCTCTTGAGCCTCTGCATCACTCACTTGAGCCTCTGCTTCCCTCTCTTGAGAATCTGCATCACTTTCAAGTGCCTCTGCATCTTTCTCTTGTGCCTCTGCATCACTCACTTTAGCCTCTGCATCCCTCTCTTGAGTCTCTGCATCACCCTTTTAAGCTTCTACATCCCTCTCTTGAGCGTCTGCATCTCTCTCAAGAGCCTCTGCATCACTCTCAAGAGCCTCTGCATCCCTCTCTTGTGCCTCTGCATCCATCACTTGAGCCTCTGCATCCCTCTTTTGAGCCCCTGCATTCCTCTCTTGAGCCTCTGCAACCCTCTTTTAAGCCTCTGAATCACTCTACTAAGCCTCTGCAACACTCTGTAAGCCTCTGAATCACTCTCTAGAGCCTCTTCATCCCACTCTTGAGCCTCTGAATCAATCTCTTGCGCCACTGCATCCCTCTCTTAAGCCTCTACATCCCTCTCTAGAGCCTCTGCATCACTCACTTGAGCCTCTGCATCCCTCTCTTGAGCCTCTGCATCACTCTCAAGTGCCTCTGCATCTTTCTCTTGTGCCTCTGCATCACTCACTTTAGCCTCTGCATCCCTCTCTTGAGCCTCTGCATCACTCTCTTGAGCCTCTGCATCACCGTTTTAAGCCTCTGCATCGCTCTTTTGAGCCTCTGCATCACTTTGCTAGCCTATACATCACTCTCTTAAGCCTCTGCATCACTCTCGTAAGCCTCTGAATCACTCGCTTGATCCTCTGCATCCCTCTCTTGAACCTCTGCATCACTCTAAAAAGCTTCTGCATCCGTCTCTTGTGCCTCTTCATCCCTCACTTCAGCCTCTGCATCCCTCTCTTGAGCCTCTGCATCACTCTCTTGAGCCTCTGCATCCCTCACTTGAGCCTCTGCATCTCTCTCTTCAGCCTCTGCATCACTCTCTTGAGCCTCTGCATCCCTCTCATGAGCCTCTGAATCCCTCACTTCAGCCTTTGCATCACTCTCCTAAGCCTCTGCATCCCTCTCATGAGCCTCTGCGTCACTCTCAAGAGCCTCTGCATCCCTCTCTGGGGCCTCTGCATCACTCTTTTGAGCCTCTGCATCACTCTCCTGAGCCTCTGTATCACTCACTTTAGCCTCTGCATCACTCTCTTGGGCCTCTGCATCACTCTCTTGAGCCTCTGCATCACACTCTTTAGCCTCTGCGTCACTCTCTTGAGCCTCTGCATCCCTCACTTGAGCCTCTGCATCTCTCTCGTCAGCCTCTGCATTACTCTCTTGAGCCTCTGCATCCCTCTCTGGAGCCTCTGATCACTCTCTTAAGCCTCTTCAACACTCTCTTCAGCCTCTGCATCACTCTCTTGTGCCTGCATCCCTCTCTTAAGCCTCTGGAACACTCTCTTCAGCCTCTGCATCACTTTCTTAAGCCTCTGCATCCCTCCCTTGAGCCTCTGCATCACTCTCCTGAGCCTCTGCATCACTCACTTTAGCCTCTGCATCACTCTCTTGGGCCTTTGCGTCTCCCTCTTGAGCCTCTGCATCCCTCTCTTAAACCTCTTCAACACTCTTTTCAACCTCTGCATCACTCTCTTGATCCTCTGCATCCCTCTCTTAAGCCTCTGCATCACTCTCTTGAGAATTTGCATCACTCTCTTGAGCCTCTGCATCACTCTCTTGAGCATCTGCATCCCTCTCTTAAGCCTCTGCAACACTCTCTTCAGCCTCTGCATCACTCTCATAAGCCTCTGCATCCCTCTCTTGAGCCTCTGCATCCCTCTCTAAAGCCTCTGCATCCCTCTCTTGAGCATCTGCAACACTCTCTTGAGCCTCTGCATCACTCTCTTGAGCCTCTGCATCACTCTCTTGAGCCTTTGCATCACTCTGTTGAGCCTCTGCATCCCTCTCTTAAGCCTCTGCAACACTCCCTTCAGCCTCTGCATCACTCTCTTAAGCCTCTGCATCCCCATTTTTGAGCCTCTGCATCTCTTTCTTAAGCCTCTGCATCACTCTCTTGAACTCCGGCATCCCTCTCATGAGCCTTTGCATCCCTCTCTTGAGCCTTTGCGTCTCTCTCTTGAGCCTCTGCATCCCTCTCTTAAGCCTCTTCAACACTCTCTTCAGCCTCTGCATCCCTCTCTTGTTCCTCTGCATCCCTCACTTGAGCCTCTGCATCCCTCTCTTGAGCCCCTGCATACCTCTCTTGAGCCTCTACATCCCTCGCTTAAGCCTCTGCATCCCTCTCTTAAGCCTCAGCATCACTCTCTTAAGCATCTGCATCACTCTCTTAAGCCTCTGAATTACTCTCTTGAGCTTCTGCATCCCTCTATTGAACTCCTGCATCCCTCTCATGAGCCTCTGCATCACTCTCTTGAGCCTTTGCATCACTCTCTTAAGCCTCTGCATCCCTCTCTTGAGCCTCTCCATCACTCTCAAGAGCCTCTGCATCTCTCTCATGAGCCTCTGCATCCCTCTCTTGGGACTCTACATCCCTAACTTGAGCATCTGCATCCCTCTCTTAAGCCTCTGTATCACTCTCTTAAGCCTCTGCACCACTCTCTTAAGCATCTGAATCACTCTCCTGAGCCTTTGCATCACTTTCTTGAGCCCCTGCATCCCTCTCTCAAGCCTCTGCATCACTATCTTGAGCCTCTGCATCACTCTCTTGAGCCTTTGCATCACTCTCTTGAGCCTCTGCATCCCTCTTTTAAGCCTCTGCAACACTCTCTTCAGCCTCTGCATCACTCTCTTAAGCCTCTGCATCCCTCTCTTGAGCCTCTGCATCCCTCTCTAAAGCCTCTGCAACACTCTCTTCAGCCTCTGCATCACTCTCTTGAGCCTTTGCCTCACTCTCTTCAGCATCTGCATCACTCTCTTAAGCCTCTGCATCCCTTTTTTGAGCCTCTGCATCTCTTTCTTAAGCCTCTGCATCCCTTTCTTGAGCCTCTGCATCACTCTCTTGAACTCCTGCATCCCTCTCATGAGCCTCTGCATCCCTCTCCTGAGCCTCTGCATCTCTCTCTTGGGCCTCTGCATCACTCTCTTGAGCCTCTGCCTCACACTCTTGAGCTTCTGCATCCCTTTCTTGAGCCTCTGCATCCCTCTCTTGAGCCTCTGAATCACTCTCCTGAGCCTCTGCATCACTCTCTTTAGCCTCTGCATCACTCTCTTGGGCCTCTGCATCACTCTCTTGAGCATCTGCATCACTGCATCTCCTGAACCTCTGCATCCCTCTCTTGAGCCTCTGCATCTCTCTCTAGAACTCCTGCATCCCTCTCATGAGCCTCTGCATCCTTCTCTTGAGCCTTTGCATCACTCTCTTAAGCCTCTGCATCCCTCTCTTTAGCCTCTGCATCACTCTCTTGAGCCTCTGATTCACTCTCATGAGCCTCTGCATCCCTCTCTTGATCCTCTGAATCACTATCTTGAGCCTCTGCATCCCTCTCTTAAGCCTCTGCATCACTCTCGTAAGCCTCTGAATCACTCTCTTGAGCCTCTACATCCCTCTCTTGAGCCTCTGCATCCCTCTCTTAAGCCTCTGCATCACTCTCTTGAGCCTCTGCATCACTCTCTTGAGCCTCTGCATCACTCTCTTGAGCCTCTGCATCCCTCTCTTAAGCCTCTGCAACACTCTCTTCAACCTCTGCATCACTCACGTAAGCCTCTGCATCACTCTCCTAAGCCTCTGCATAACTCTCTTGAGCCTCTGCATTACTCACTCTAGCCTCTGCAACCCTCTCTTGAGAATCTGCATCACTTTCAAGTGCCTCTGCATCTTTCTCTTGTGCCTCTGCATCACTCACTTTAGCCTCTGCATCCCTCTCTTGAGTCTCTGCATCACCCTTTTAAGCCTCTGCATCCCTCACCTCAGCCTCTGCTTCCCTCTCTTGAGCCTCTGCATTCGTATCTTGAGCCTCTGCAACCCTCTTTTAAGCCTTTTAAGCCTTTGAAATTATGCAGGGGTTCAAAAGAGGGATGCAGAGGCTCAAGTGAAGGATGCAGAGGCACAAGAGAGGGATGTAGAGGCTCTTGAGAGTGATGCAGAGGCTCAAGAGAGGGATGCAGAGGCTTAAAAGGGTGATGCAGAGACTCAAGAGAGGGATGCAGAGGCTAAAGTGAGTGATGCAGAGGCACAAGATAAAGATGCAGAGGCACTTGAAAGTGATGCAGATTCTCAAGAGAGGGTTGCAGAGGCTCAAGTGAGTAATAATGAAAACACATTGATTTTTATAATTTGTATTTGAAACAACATTTTCATATGTCTTTTCTTTTAACTAAATAATACGAAACCTCTCTCTATGATTTGAAGTTAAAATCCTCAAATATGGTATTATAGTGACTTTTTTCACGTTATTCATGTAGTGTGATTTTACGTATATATATTCTTTTTTACCAATATTTCGATACTACTTCATGTTTTCCCACGATATGTGATTTAGCCTTCAAATCTCAGAATTTCGCAAAATTTGCATCTCTAAGCAAGTTTTCTTGCATTTTGTTTTGAACTAAAAATCATACAATTTAGCAATATTTTGACCTTTATCATCCCCTTTTCCTTTATGTGATTTAAACAAAATATCATCGAATTAGGCCATTTTTCCACGTTTTTGTGAATTTTCAGTTTATTGTTATTAATTCATTAAATATACGATAAAAATTATGCAAACACATAATTGATCAGAAAATACCCTTAAATGCTTCATTTTCAATCATCTATTTGTTTCTCGTTAAAATACTGTGTAAGATATTGAAAAGAGGAGAAGTTCTGTTTTTATTGCATATATCGACGTTTCAGCCGGATTAGAACGGTTTTACGTATACATCTTCCATCGGTAATATAAACCGAAAATCAGGAACATTTTACTTAATTTTAATGAAATCACATTGATTTTTATCATTTGTATTGGAAGCAACATCTTTATACGTTTTTTCTACGGTCTAAAAAATACGAAACGTCGCTCTATGATTCGAAGTTAAAATCCTCAAATTTGGTATAATAATGACTTTTTTCACGTTTTTCATGTAGTTTGATGTTACGTAAATATATTCATTTTTACCAATATTTCGATACTATTTCATGTATTATCACGATATGTGATTTGGACTTCAAATCTCAGATTTCGCATAATATTGCATTTTAAGCAAGTTTTCTTGCATTTTGTTTCGTACTAAAAATCATCGAATTCAGCAATACTTTGACGTTTATCATCCCATTTTCCTTTGTGTGATATAAACAAAATATCATCGAATTAGGCAATATTTTGCTGTTTTTCCACGTTTTTTGTGAATTTTCAGTTTATTGTTATTAATTCATTAAATATATGATAAAAATGATGCAAACACATAATTGATCAGAAAATAACCTTAAATACTTCAATTTCAATCATCTATTTGTTTCTCGTTAAAGTACTGAGTAAGATATTGAAAAGGGGAGAAGTTCTGTTTTTATTGCATATATCGAAGTTTCAGCCGGATTAGAGCCGTTTTACGTGTACATCTTCCATCGGTAATATAAACGGAAAATCAGGAACATTTTAGTTAATTCTAATGAAAACACATTGATTTTTATCATTTGTTTTGGAAGCAACATCTTTATACATCTTTTCTAGGGTCTAAAAAATACGAAACGTCGCTCTATGATTCGAAGTTAAAATCCTCAAATTTGGTATAATAATGACTTTTTTCACGTTTTTCATGTAGTTTGATATTACGCAAATATATTCATTTTTACCAATATTTCGATACTATTTTCATGTAGTATCACGATATGTGATTTGGCCTTCAAATCTCAGATTTTCGCATAATATTGCATTATAAGCAAGTTTTCTTGCATTTTGTTTCGTACTAAAAATCATCGAATTCAGCAATATTTTGACGTTTATCATCCCCTTTTCCTTTATGTGATATAAACAAAATATCATCGAATTAGGCAATATTTTGCTGTTTTTAAACGTTTTTGTGAATTTTCAGTTTATTGCTATTAATTCATTAAATATACGATAAAAATGATGCAAACACATAATTGATTAGAAAATAACCTTAAACACTTCATTTTCAATCAACTATTTGTTTTTCGTTAAAATACTGAGTAAGATATTGGAAAGGGGAGAAGTTATGTTTTTATTGCATATATCGACGTTTCAGCCGGATTAGAGCGGTTTTACGTGTACAGCTTCCATCGGTAATATAAACGGAAAATCAGGAACATTTTAGTTAATTCTAATGAAAACACATTGATTTTTATCATTTGTATTGGAAACAACATTGTCTTATGTCTTTTCTTGGATCTAAATAATACGAAACCTCGCTCTATGATTGAAGTTAAAATCCTCAAATTTGGTAATATAGTGACTTTTTTATGGTATATAGTGGCTTAAGAGAGGGATGCAGAGGCTCAAGAGAGTGATGCAGAGGCTCAAGAGAGAGATGCAGAGGCTTAAGAGAGTGATGCAGAGGCTCAAGAGAATGATGCAGAGGCTTAAGAGAGGGATGCAGAGGCTCAAGAGAGGGATGCAGAGGCTCAAGAGTGTGATGAAGAGGATGAACAGAGGGATGCAGAGGCTCAAGAGAGTGATGCAGAGGCTGAAGAGAGTGATGCAGAGGCTTAAGAGAGTGATGCAGAGGCTCAAGAGAGTGATGCAGAGGCTCAAGAGAGTGATGCAGAGGCTCAGGACAGAGGGGATGCAGAGGCTTAAGAGAGTGATGCAGAGGCTTAAAAGAGTGATGCAGAGGTTCAAGAGAGGGATGCAGAGGCTTAAGAGAGTGATGCAAAGGCTCAAGAGAGGGATGCAGAGGCTCATGAGAGGGATGCAGAGGCTGAAGAGAGTGATGCAGAGGCTCAAGAGAGTGATGCAGAGGCTTAGGAGAGTGATGCAGAGGCTCAAGAGAGTGATGCAGAGGCTCAAGAGAATGATGCAGAGGCTCAAGAGAGATGTGATGCAGAGGCTCAAGAGAGTGATGCAGAGGCTAAAGAGAGTGATGCAGAGGGTCAAGAGAGTGATGCAGAAGCTCAAGAGAGTGATGCAGAGGCTTAAGAGAGTGATGCAGAGGCTCAAGAGAGGGATGCAGAGGCTGAAGAGAGTGATGCAGAGGCTTAAGAGAGTGATGCAGAGGCTTAAGAGAGGGATGCAGAGGCTCAAGAGAGTGATGCAGAGGCTGAAGAGAGAGATGCAGAGGCTTAAGAGAGTGATGCAGAGGCTCAAGAGATTGATGCAGAGGCAACAAGAGAATGATGTAGAGGCTTAAGAGAGTGATGCAGAGGCTCAAGAGAGGGATGCAGAGGATCAAGAGAGTGATGCAGAGGCTTAAGATATGCAGATGCCTCAGAGGTTCAGAGGCTCAGATGTGATGCAGAGGCGCAAGAGAGTGATGCAAAGGCTCAAGAGAGTGATGCAGAGGCTTAAGAGAGTGATGCAGAGGCTCAAGAGAGGGATGTAGAGGCTCAAGAGAGGGATGCGGAGGCTCAATAGAGTGATGCAGAGGCTCAAGAGAGGGATGCAGAGGCTGAAGGGAGGGATGCAGAGGCCTGAAGAGAGTGATGCAGCATCCCTCTCTTAAGCCTCTGCATCACTCTCTTCAGCCTCTGCATCCTCTCTTAAGCCTCTGCATCCCTCTCTTGAGCCTCTGCCTCTGCATCCCTCTCTTGAGCCTCTGCATCACTCTCTTGAGCCTCTGCATCCCTCTCTAGAGCCTCTGCATCCCTCTCTTGAGCCTCTACATCCCTCTCTTGAGCCTCTGCATCCCTCTCTTAAGCCTCTGCATCACTCTCTTGAGCCTCTGCATCCCTCTCTTAAGCCTCTGCAACACTCTCTTCAGCCTCTGCATCACTCTCTTAAGCCTCTGCATCCCTCTCTTGAGCCTCTGCATCACTCTCTTAAGCCTCTGCATCCCTCTCTTGAGCCTCTGCATCCCTCGTAAAGCTTGAGCCTCTGCATCCTTCTCTTGAGCCTCTGCATCACTCTCTTGAGCCTCTGCATCCCTCTCTTGAGCCTCTGCATCACTCTCTTGAGCCTCTGCATCACTCTCTTAAGCCTCTGCATCACTCTCGTAAGCCTCTGAATCACTCTCTTGAGCCTCTGCATCCCTCTCTTGAACTCCTGCATCCCTCTCATGAGCCTCTGCATCCCTCTCTTGAGCCTTTGCATCACTCTCTTAAGCCTCTGCATCCCTCTCTTGAGCCTCTGCATCACTCTCAAGAGCCTCTGCATCCCTCTCTTGTGCCTCTGCATCCCTCACTTGAGCCTCTGCATCCCTCTCTTGAGCCTCTGCATCCCTCTCTTGGCCTCTGCAGCCTCCGCATCTCTCTAAGCCTCTGCATCACTCTTTTAAGCCTCTGCATCACTCTCTTAAGCCTCTGAATCACTCTCTTGAGCCTCTGCATCCCTCTCTTGAGCCTCTGCATCACTCTCTTGAGCCTCTGCAAGCCTCTGCATCACTCTCTTGAGCCTCTGCATCACTCTCTTAAGCCTCTGCATTACTCTCTTGAGCCTCTGCATCCCTCTCCTAAGCCTCTGCCTCACTCTCTTAAGCCTCTGCATCACTCTCTTGAGCCTCTGCATCCCTCTCTTGAGCCTCTGCATCACTCTCTTCAGCCTCTTCATCCCTCTCTTGAGCCTCTGCATCACTCTCTTAAGCCTCTGCATCACTCTCTTAAGCCTCTGCATCACTCTCTTGAGCCTCTGCATCACTCTCTTGAGCCTCTGCATCACTCTCTTGAGCCTCTGCATCACTCTCTTGAGCCTCTGCATCACTCTCTTGAGCCTCTGCATCACTCTCAAGAGCCTCTGCATCCCTCTCTTGTGCCTCTTCATCCCTCTCTTAAGCCTCTGCATCCCTCTCTTGAGCCTCTGCATCACTCTCTTGAGCCTCTGCATCCCTCTCATGAGCCTCTGCATCCCTCTCTTGAGCCTCTGCATCACTCTCTTGAGCCTCTGCATCACTCTCTTGAGCCTCTGCATCCCTCTCTTGAGCCTCTGCATCACTCTCTTGAGCCTCTGCATCACTCTCTTGAGCCTCTGCATCCCTCTCTTTGAGCCTCTGCATCACTCTTCTTAAGCCTCTGCATCACTCTCTTGAGCCTCTGCATCACTCTCTTAAGCCTCTGCATCACTCTCTTGAGCCTCTGCATCACTCTCTTGAGCCTCTGCATCACTCTCTTGAGCCTCTGCATCACTCTCTTGAGCCTCTGCATCACTCTCTTGAGCCTCTGCATCACTCTCTTGAGCCTCTGCATCCCTCTCTTGAGCCTCTGCATCACTCTCTTGAGCCTCTGCATCACTCTCTTGAGCCTCTGCATCCCTCTCTTGAGCCTCTGCATCCTCTCTCTGATCCTCTTGAGCATCACTCTCTCTGAGCCTCTGCATCACTCTCTTGAGCCTCTGCATCACTCTCTTGAGCCTCTGCATCCCTCTCTTGTGAGCCTCTGCATCCCTCTCTTGAGCCTCTGCATCACTCTCTGGAGCCTCTGCATCACTCTCTTGAGCCTCTGCATCCCTCTCTTGAGCCTCTGCATCACTCTCTTGAGCCTCTGCATCCCTCTCTTGAGCCTCTGCATCACTCTCTTGAGCCTCTGCATCACTCTCTTGAGCCTCTGCATCCCTCTCTTAAGCCTCTGAATCACTCTCGTAAGCATCTGAATCACTCTCTTGAGCCTCTACATCCCTCTCTTGAGCCTCTGCATCCCTCTCTTAAGCCTCTGCATCACTCTCTTGAGCCTCTGCATCACTCTCTTGAGCCTCTGCATCACTCTCTTGAGCCTCTGCGTCCCTCTCTTGAGCCTCTGCAGCACTCTCTTCAGCCTCTGCATCACTCTCGTAAGCCTCTGCATCACTCTCTTGAGCCTCTGCATAACTCTCTTGAGCCTCTGCATCACTCTCTTGAGCCTCTGCATCCCTCTCTTGAGCCTCTGCATCACTCTCTTGAAGCCTCTGCATCTTTCTCTTGTGCCTCTGCATCACTCTCTTGAGCCTCTGCATCCCTCTCTTGAGCCTCTGCATCACTCTTTTAAGCCTCTGCATCCCTCTCTTGAGCCTCTGCATCACTCTCTTGAGCCTCTGCATCCTCTCTTGAGCCTCTGCATCCCTCTGAGCCTCTGCATCCCTCTCTTTGATCCTCTGCATCACTCTCTTGAGCCTCTGCATCCCTCTCTTGAGCCTCTGCATCCCTCTCTTAAGCCTCTGCATCACTCTCTTAAGCCTCTGCATCACTCTCTTGAGCCTCTGCATCACTCTCTTGAGCCTCTGCATCCCTCTCTTGAGCCTCTGCATCACTCTCTTGAGCCTCTGCATCCCTCTCTTAAGCCTCTGCATCACTCTCTTAAGCCTCTGCATCACTCTCTTGAGCCTCTGCATCCCTCTCTTGAGCCTCTGCATCACTCTCTTGAGCCTCTGCATCACTCTCTTGAGCCTCTGCATCACTCTCTTGAGCCTCTGCATCCCTCTCTTGAGCCTCTGCATCACTCTCTTGAGCCTCTGCATCACTCTCTTGAGCCTCTGCATCACTCTCTTGAGCCTCTGCATCACTCTCTTAAGCCTCTGCATCACTCTCTTAAGCCTCTGCATCACTCTCTTGAGCCTCTGCATCACTCTCTTAAGCCTCTGCATCACTCTCTTGAGCCTCTGCATCACTCTCTTGAGCCTCTGCATCCCTCTCTTGAGCCTCTGCATCACTCTCTTGAGCCTCTGCATCCCTCTCTTAAGCCTCTGCATCACTCTCTTGAGCCTCTGCATCCCTCTCTTGAGCCTCTGCATCTCTCTCTTGAGCCTCTGCATCACTCTCTTGAGCCTCTGCATCACTCTCTTGAGCCTCTGCATCCCTCTCTTGAGCCTCTGCATCCCTCTCTTGAGCCTCTGCATCCCTCTCTTGAGCCTTTGCATCACTCTCTTAAGCCTCTGCATCCCTCTCTTGAGCCTCTGCATCACTCTCAAGAGCCTCTGCATCCCTCTCTTGAGCCTCTGCATCCTCTCTTGAGCCTCTGCATCACTCTCTTGAGCCTCTGCATCACTCTCTTGAGCCTCTGCATCACTCCCTTGAGCCTCTGCATCACTCTCTTGAGTCTCTGCATCACTCTCTTGAGCCTCTGCATCACTCTCTTGAGCCTCTGCATCACTCTCTTGAGCCTCTGCATCACTCTCTTGATCCTCTGCATCACTCTCTTGAGCCTCTGCATCACTCTCTTAAGCCTCTGCATCACTCTCTTGAGCCTCTGCATCACTCTCTTGAGCCTCTGCATCACTCTCTTGAGCCTCTGCATCACTCTCTTGAGCCTCTGCATCACTCTCTTAAGCCTCTGCATCACTCTCTTGAGCCTCTGCATCACTCTCTTTAGCCTCTGCATCACTCTCTTGAGCCTCTGCATCCCTCTCTTAAGCCTCTGCATCACTCTCTTCAGCCTCTGCATCACTCTCTTGAGCCTCTGCATCACTCTCTTGAGCCTCTGCATCCCTCTCTTAAGCCTCTGCAACACTCTCTTCAGCCTCTGCATCACTCTCTTGAGCCTCTGCATCACTCTCTTGAGCCTCAGCATTACTCTCTTAAGCCTCTGCATCACTCTCTTCAGCCTCTGCATCACTCTCTTGAGCCTCTGCATCACTCTCTTGAGCCTCTGCATCTTGAGCCTCTGCATCACTCTCTTGAGCCTCTGCATCACTCTCTTGAGCCTCTGCATCACTCTCTTAAGCCTCTGCATCACTCTCTTCAGCCTCTGCATCAATCTCTCTTGAGCCTCTGCATCACTCTCTTGAGCCTCTGCATCCCTCTCTTGAGCCTCTGCATCTCTCTCTTGAGCCTCTGCATCACTCTCTTGAGCCTCTGCATCCCTCTCTTGAGCCTCTGCATCCCTCTCTTGAGCCTCTGCATCACTCTCTTAAGCCTCTGCATCACTCTCTTGAGCATCTGCTCTTCTCTTGAGCCTCTGCATCACTCTCTTGAGCCTCTGCATCCCTCTCTTCAGCCTCTGCATCCCTCTCTTGAGCCTCTGCATCACTCTCTTGAGCCTCTGCATCACTCTCTTGAGCCCCTGCATCCCTCTCTTGAGCCTCTGCATCGCTCTCTTGAGCCTCTGCATCCCTCTCTTGAGCCTCTGCATCCCTCTCTTGAGCCTCTGCATCACCTCTCTTGAGCCTCTGCATCCCTCTCTTGAGCCTCTGCATCACTCTCTTAAGCCTCTGCATCACTCTCTTGAGCCTCTGCATCCCTCTCTTGAGCCTCTGCATCACTCTCTTGAGCCTCTGCTGCATCTCCTGAGCCTCTGCATCACTCTCTTAAGCCTCTGCATCACTCTCTTGAGCCTCTGCATCACTCTCGTAAGCCTCTGCATCACTCTCTTGAGCCTCTGCATAACTCTCTTGATTCTCTGCATCACTCTCTTGAGCCTCTGCATCCCTCTCTTGAGCCTCTGCATCACTCTCTTGAGCCTCTGCATCACTCTCTTGAGCCTCTGCATCACTCTCTTGAGCCTCTGCATCACTCTCTTGAGCCTCTGCATCCCTCTCTTTAGCCTCTGCATCACTCTCTTGAGCCTCTGCATCACTCTCTTGAGCCACTGCATCACTCTCTTGAGCCTCTGCATCACTCTCTTGAGCCTCTGCATCCCTCTCTTGAGCCTCTGCATCACTCTCTTCAGCCTCTGCATCACTCTCTTGAGCCTCTGCATCACTCTCTTGAGCCTCTGCATCACTCTCTTGAGCCTCTGCATCACTCTCTTGAGCCTCTGCATCACTCTCTTGAGCCTCTGCATCACTCTCTTGAGCCTCTGCATCACTCTCTTGAGCCTCTGCATCACTCTCTTGAGCCTCTGCATCCCTCTCTTGAGCCTCTGCATCCCTCTCTTGAGCCTCTGCATCACTCTCTTCAGCCTCTGCATCACTCTCTTGAGCCTCTGCATCACTCTCTTGAGCCTCTGCATCACTCTCTTGAGCCTCTGCATCCCTCTCTTGAGCCTCTGCATCACTCTCTTGAGCCTCTGCATCACTCTCTTGAGCCTCTGCATCACTCTCTTAAGCCTCTGCATCCCTCTCTTGAGCCTCTGCATCACTCTCTTGAGCCTCTGCATCACTCTCTTGAGCCTCTGCATCACTCTCTTGAGCCTCTGCATCACTCTCTTGAGCCTCTGCATCACTCTCTTGAGCCTCTGCATCACTCTCTTGAGCCTCTGCATCACTCTCTTGAGCCTCTGCATCCTCTCTTGAGCCTCTGCATCACTCTCTTAAGCCTCTGCATCACTCTCTTGAGCCTCTGCATCACTCTCTTGAGCCTCTGCATCCCTCTCTTGAGCCTCTGCATCACTCTCTAAAGAGCCTCTGCATCACTCTCTTAAGCCTCTGCATCACTCTCTTGAGCCTCTGCATCACTCTCTTGAGCCTCTGCATCACTCTCTTGAGCCTCTGCATCCCTCTCTTGAGCCTCTGCATCACTCTCTTGAGCCTCTGCATCACTCTCTTGAGCCTCTGCATCCCTCTCTTAAGCCTCTGCATCACTCTCTTGAGCCTCTGCATCCCTCTCTTGAGCCTCTGCATCACTCTCTTGAGCCTCTGCATCACTCTCTTGAGCCTCTGCATCACTCTCTTGAGCCTCTGCATCACTCTCTTGAGCCTCTGCATCACTCTCTTGAAGCCTCTGCATCACTCTCTTGAGCCTCTGCATCACTCTCTTGAGCCTCTGCATCCCTCTCTTGAGCCTCTGCATCACTCTCTTAAGCCTCTGCAGGCCTCTCTTGAGCCTCTTCATCACTCTCTTAAGCCTCTGCATCACTCTCTTGGGCCTCTGCATCACTCTCTTGAGCCTCTGCATCACTCTCTTGAGCCTCTGCATCACTCTCTTGAGCCTCTGCATCACTCTCTTGAGCCTCTGCATCACTCTCTTCAGCCTCTGCATCACTCTCTTGAGCCTCTGCATCCCTCTCTTGAGCCTCTGCATCACTCTCTTGAGCCTCTGCATCACTCTCTTCAGCCTCTGCATCACTCTCTTGAGCCTCTGCAACACTCACTTAAGCCTCTGCATCACTCTCGTAAGCCTCAGCATCACTCTCTTGAGCCTCTGCATCACTCTCTTGAGCCTCTGCATCCCTCTCTTGAGCCTCTGCATCACTCTCTTGAGCCTCTGCATCACTCTCTTGAGCCTCTGAATCACTCTCTTGAGCCTCTGCATCACTCTCTTGAGCCTCTGCATCACTCTCTTGAGCCTCTGCATCACTCTCTTGATCCTCTGCATCACTCTCTTGAGCCTCTGCATCACTCTCTTGAGCCTCTGCATCACTCTCTTGAGCCTCTGCATCCCTCTCTTGAGCCTCTGCATCACTCTCTTGAGCCTCTGCATCACTCTCTTAAGCCTCTGCATCCCTCTCTTAAGCCTCTGCATCACTCTCTTCAGCCTCTGCATCACTCTCTTAAGCCTCTGCATCACTCTCTTGAGCCTCTGCATCACTCTCTTGAGCCTCTGCATCACTCTCTTGAGCCTCTGCATCACTCTCTTGAGCCTCTGCATCCCTCTCTTGAGCCTCTGCATCCCTCTCTTGAGCCCCTGCATCCCTCTCTTGATCCTCTGCATCACTCTCTTGAGCCTCTGCATCCATCTCTTAAGCCTCTGCATCAAACTCTTAAGCCTCTGCGTCACTCTCGTAAGCCTCTGAATGACTCTCTCTAGCCTCTGCATCCCTCTCTAGAACCTCTGCATCACTCTCTTGAGCCTTTGCATCACTCTCTTGAGCTTCTGCATCCCTCTCTTGAGCCTCTGCATCCCTCTCTTAAGCCTCTGCATCACTCTCTTGAGCCTCTGCATCACTCTCCTGAGCCTCTGCATCCCTCTCTTGAGCCTCTGCATCACTCTCTTGAGCCTCTCCATCCCTTTCTTAAGCCTCTGCATCGCTCTCTTGATCCTCTGCATAACTCTCTTGAGCCTCTGCATCACTCTCTTGAGCCTCTGCATCACTCTCCTGAGCCTCTGCATCCCTCTCTTAAGCCTCTGCATCACTCGCTTGAGGTCTCTGCATCACTCTCTTAAGCCTCTGAATCCCTCTCTTGAGCCTCTGCATCTCTTTCTTAAGCCTCTGCATCACTCTCATTCTCTGAGCCTCTGAACTCTCCTGCATCCCTCTCTTGAGCCTCTGCATCCCTCTCTTGAGCCTTTGCATCTGCTTGAGCCTCTGCATCCCTCTCTTAAGCCTCTGCATCACTCTCTTGAGCCTCTGCATCCCTCTCTTGAGCCTCTGCATCCCTCTCTTGAGCCTCTGCATCCCTCTCTTGAGCCTCTGCATCACTCTCTTGAGCCTCTGCATCCCTCTCTTAAGCCTCTGCATCCCTCTCTTGAGCCTCTGCATCACTCTCTTAAGCCTCTGCATCACTCTCTTAAGCCTCTGCATCACTCTCTTGAGCCTCTGCATCCCTCTCTTGAGCTCTCTGCATCTCTCATGAGCCTCTGCATCCCTCTCTTGAGCCTCTGCATCACTCTCTTGAGCCTCTGCATCCCTCTCTTGAGCCTCTGCATCACTCTCTTGAGCCTCTGCATCCCTCTCTTGAGCCTCTGCATCCCTCTCTTGAGCCTCTGCATCCCTCTCTTGAGCCTCTGCATCACTCTCTTAAGCCTCTGCATCACTCTCTTAAGCCTCTGCATCACTCTCTTAAGCCTCTGCATCACTCTCTTGAGCCTCTGCATCACTCTCTTGAGCCTCTGCATCCCTCTCTTGAGCCTCTGCATCACTCTCTTGAGCCTCTGCATCACTCTCTTGAGCCTCTGCATCACTCTCTTGAGCCTCTGCATCACTCTCTTGAGCCTCTGCATCACTCTCTTGAGCCTCTGCATCACTCTCTTGAGCCTGAGCCTCTGCATCACTCTCTTTAGCCTCTGCATCACTCTCTTGAGCCTCTGCATCCCTCTCTTAAGCCTCTGCAACACTCTCTTGAGCCTCTGCATCACTCTCTTGAGCCTCTGCATCACTCTCTTGAGCCTCTGCATCACTCTCTTGAGCCTCTGCATCACTCTTTTTGAGCCTCTGCATCACTCTCTTGAGCCTCTGCATCCCTCTCTTGAGCCTCTGCATCACTCTCTTGAACTCTCTGCATCACTCTCTTGAGCCTCTGCATCCCTCTCTTGAGCCTCTGCATCACTCTCTTGAGCTTCTGCATCACTCTCTTGAGCCTCTGCATCACTCTCTTGAGCCTCTGCATCCCTCTCTTGAGCCTCTGCATCCCTCTCTTGAGCCTCTGCATCCCTCTCTTGAGCCTCTGCATCCCTCTCTTGAGCCTCTGCATCACTCTCTTGAGCCTCTGCATCCCTCTCTTGAGCCTCTGCATCCCTCTCTTAAGCCTCTGCATCACTCTCCTAAGCCTCTGCATCACTCTCTTGAGCCTCTGCATCACTCTCTTGAGCCTCTGCATCCCTCTCTTGAGCCTCTGCATCACTCTCTTGAGCCTCTGCATCACTCTCTTGAGCCTCTGCATCTCTCTCTTGAGCCTCTGCATCCCTCTCTTGGGCCTCTGCATCACTCTCTTGAGCCTCTGCATCACACTCTTGAGCCTCTGCATCACTCTCTTGAGCCTCTGCATCCCTCTCTTGAGCCTCTGCATCACTCTCTTGAGCCTCTGCATCACTCTCTTGAGCCTCTGCATCACTCTCTTGAGCCTCTGCATCCATCACTCTCTTGAGCCTCTGCATCACTCTCCTGAGCCTCTACATCCCTCTCTTCAGCCTCTGCATCACTCTCTTGAGCCTCTGCATCCCTCTCTTAAGCCTCTGCATCACTCTCTTGAGCCTCTGCATCACTCTCTTAAGCCTCTGCATCCCTCTCTTGAGCCTCTGCATCCCTCTCTTAAGCCTCTGCATCACTCTCTTGAGCCTCTGCATCACTCTCTTGAGTCTCTGCATCACTCTCTTGAGCCTCTGCATCCCTCTCTTAAGCCTCTGCATCACTCTCTTGAGCCTCTGCATCACTCTCTTGAGCCTCTGCATCACTCTCTTGAGCCTCTGCATCACTCTCTTGAGCCTCTGCATCGCTCTCTTGAGCCTCTGCATCCCTCTCTTAAGCCTCTGCATCACTCTCTTGAGCCTCTGCATCCCTCTCATGAGCCTCTGTATCCCTCTCTTGAGCCTGTGCATCCCTCTCTTGAGCCTCTGCATCCCTCTCTTGAGCCTCTGCATCACTCTCTTGAGCCTCTGCATCACTCTCTTGAGCCTCTGCATCACTCTCTTGAGCCTCTGCATCACTCTCTTGAGCCTCTGCATCCCTCTCTTAAGCCTCTGCATCACTCTCTTGAGCCTCTGCATCACTCTCTTAAGCCTCTGCATCCCTCTCTTTGAGCCTCTGCATCACTCTCTTGAGCCTCTGCATCACTCTCTTGAGCCTCTGCATCCCTCTCATGAGCCTTTGCATCCCTCTCTTGAGCCTTTGCATCTCTCTCTTGAGCCTCTGCATCACTCTCTTAAGCCTCTGCATCACTCTCTTGAGCCTCTGCATCACTCTCTTGAGCCTCTGCATCCCTCTCTTGAGCCTCTGCATCCCTCTCTTGAGCCTCTGCATCCCTCTCTTGAGCCTCTGCATCACTCTCTTGAGCCTCTGCATCCCTCTCTTGAGCCTCTGCATCACTCTCTTAAGCCTCTGCATCACTCTCTTAAGCCTCTGCATCCCTCTCTTGAGCCTCTGCATCCCTCTCTTGAGCCTCTGCATCCCTCTCTTGAGCCTCTGCATCACTCTCTTGAGCCTCTGCATCACTCTCTTGAGCCTCTGCATCCCTCTCTTGAGCCTCTGCATCCCTCTCTTAAGCCTCTGCATCACTCTCTTGAGCCTCTGCATCACTCTCTTGAGCCTCTGCATCACTCTCTTGAGCCTCTGCATCCCTCTCTTGAGCCTCTGCATCACTCTCTTGAGCCTCTGCATCACTCTCTTGAGCCTCTGCATCACTCGCTTGAGCCTCTGCATCACTCTCTTGAGCCTCTGCATCACTCTCTTGAGCCTCTGCATCACTCTCTTAAGCCTCTGCATCACTCTCTTCAGCCTCTGCATCACTCTCTTGAGCCTCTGCATCCCTCTCTTGAGCCTCTGCATCCCTCTCTTAAGCCTCTGCATCCCTCTCTTGAGCCTCTGCATCACTCTCTTGAGCCTCTGCATCACTCTCTTGAGCCTCTGCATCCCTCTCTTGAGCCTCTGCATCACTCTCTTGAGCCTCTGCATCCCTCTCTTGAGCCTCTGCATAACTCTCTTGAGCCTCTGCATCACTCTCTTGAGCCTCTGCATCACTCTCCTGAGCCTCTGCATCACTCTCTTGAGCCTCTGCATCACTCTCTTGAGCCTCTGCATCCCTCTCATGAGCCTCTGCATCCCTCTCTTGAGCCTCTGCATCACTCTCTTGAGCCTCTGCATCCCTCTCTTAAGCCTCTGCAACACTCTCTTCAGCCTCTGCATCACTCTCTTGAGCCTCTGCATCCCTCTCTTGAGCCTCTGCATCACTCTCTTGAGCCTCTGCATCACTCTCTTGAGCCTCTGCATCCCTCTCTTGAGCCTCTGCATCACTCTCTTAAGCCTCTGCATCACTCTCTTGAGCCTCTGCATCACTCTCTTGAGCCTCTGCATCACTCTCTTGAGCCTCTGCATCCCTCTCTTGAGCCTCTGCATCACTCTCTTGAGCCTCTGCATCACTCTCTTGAGCCTCTGCATCACTCTCTTGAGCCTCTGCATCCCTCTCTTGAGCCTCTGCATCCCTCTCTTAAGCCTCTGCATCACTCTCTTGAGCCTCTGCATCACTCTCTTGAGCCTCTCTTGAGCCTCTGCATCCCTCTCTTAAGCCTCTGCATCACTCTCTTTGCAGCCTCTGCATCACTCTCTTGATCCTCTGCACCACTCTCTTGAGCCTCTGCATCACTCTCTTGAGAATTTGCATCACTCTCTTGAGCCTCTGCATCCCTCTCTTAAGCCTCTGCATCACTCTCTTCAGCCTCTGCATCACTCTCTTAAGCCTCTGCATCCCTCTCTTGAGCCTCTGCATCCCTCTCTTAAGCCTCTGCATCCCTCTCTTGAGCATCTGCAACACTCTCTTGAGCCTCTGCATCACTCTCTTGAGCCTCTGCATCACTCTCTTGAGCCTTTGCATCACTCTCTTGAGCCTCTGCATCCCTCTCTTAAGCCTCTGCAACACTCCCTTCAGCCTCTGCATCACTCTCTGCATCACCTCTGCATCCCCATTTTTGAGCCTCTGCATCTCTCTCTTAAGCCTCTGCAACACTCTCTTGAGCCTCTGCATCACTCTCTTAAGCCTCTGCATCCCCATTTTTGAGCCTTTGCGTCTCTCTCTTGAGCCTCTGCATCCCTCTCTTAAGCCTCTTCAACACTCTCTTCAGCCTCTGCATCCCTCTCTTGTGCCTCTGCATCCCTCACTTGAGCCTCTGCATCCCTCTCTTGAGCCCCTGCATACCTCTCTTGAGCCTCTACATCCCTCGCTTAAGCCTCTGCATCCCTCTCTTAAGCCTCAGCATCACTCTCTTAAGCATCTGCATCACTCTCTTAAGCCTCTGAATTACTCTCTTGAGCTTCTGCATCCCTCTATTGAACTCCTGCATCCCTCTCATGAGCCTCTGCATCACTCTCTTGAGCCTTTGCATCACTCTCTTAAGCCTCTGCATCCCTCTCTTGAGCCTCTCCATCACTCTCAAGAGCCTCTGCATCTCTCTCATGAGCCTCTGCATCCCTCTCTTGGGACTCTACATCCCTCACTTGAGCATCTGCATCCCTCTCTTAAGCCTCTGCATCACTCTCTTAAGCCTCTGCACCACTCTCTTAAGCATCTGAATCACTCTCCTGAGCCTTTGCATCACTCTCTTGAGCCCCTGCATCCCTCTCTCAAGCCTCTGCATCACTCTCTTGAGCCTCTGCATCACTCTCTTGAGCCTTTGCATCACTCTCTTGAGCCTCTGCATCCCTCTTTTAAGCCTCTGCAACACTCACTTCAGCCTCTGCATCACTCTCTTAAGCCTCTGCATCCCTCTCTTGAGCCTCTGCATCCCTCTCTAAAGCTTCTGCAACACTCTCTTCAGCCTCTGCATCACTCTCTTGAGCCTTTGCCTCACTCTCTTCAGCCTCTGCATCACTCTCTTAAGCCTCTGCATCCCTTTTTTGAGCCTCTGCATCTCTTTCTTAAGCTTCTGCATCCCTTTCTTGAGCCTCTGCATCACTCTCTTGAACTCCTGCATCCCTCTCATGAGCCTCTGCATCCCTCTCCTGAGCCTCTGCATCACTCTCTTGGGCCTCTGCATCACTCTCTTGAGCCTCTGCCTCACACTCTTGAGCCTCTGCATCCCTTTCTTGAGCCTCTGCATCCCTCTCTTGAGCCTCTGAATCACTCTCCTGAGCCTCAGCATCACTCACTTTAGCCTCTGCATCACTCTCTTGGGCATCTGCATCACTCTCTTGAGCATCTGCATCACACTCCTGAACCTCTGCATCCCTTTCGTGAGCCTCTGGATCTCTCTCTAGAACTCCTCCATCCCTCTCATGAGCCTTTGCATCCTTCTCTTGAGCCTTTGCATCACTCGCTTAAGCCTCTGCATCCCTCTCTTGAGCCTCTGCATCACTCTCTTGAGCCTCTGATTCACTATCATGAGCCTCTGCATCCCTCTCTTGATCCTCTGAATCACTCTCTTGAGCCTCTGCATCCCTCTCTTAAGCCTCTGCATCACTCTCGTAAGCATCTGAATCACTCTCTTGAGCCTCTACATCCCTCTCGTGAGCCTCTGCATCCCTCTCTTAAGCCTCTGCATCACTCTCTTGAGCCTCTGCATCACTCTCTTGAGCCTCTGCATCACTCTCTTGAGCCTCTGCATCCCTCTCTTAAGCCTCTGCAACACTCTCTTCAACCTCTGCATCACTCACGTAAGCCTCTGCATCACTCTCTTGAGCCTCTGCATAACTCTCTTGAGCCTCTGCATTACTCACTCTAGCCTCTGCAACCCTCTCTTGAGAATCTGCATCACTTTCAAGTGCCTCTGCATCTTTCTCTTGTGCCTCTGCATCACTCACTTTAGCCTCTGCATCCCTCTCTTGAGTCTCTGCATCACCCTTTTAAGCCTCTGCATCCCTCACCTCAGCGTCTGCTTCCCTCTCTTGAGCCTCTGCATCCCTCTCTTTAGCCTCTACATCCCTCTCATGAGCCTCTGCATCCCTCTCTTAAGCCTCTGCATCACTCTCGTAAGCCTCTGAATCACTCTCGTAAGCCCCTGAATCACTCTCTTGAGCCTCTGTATCACTCTCGTGAACCCCCTGCATCCCTCTCTTGAGCCTCTGCTCAAAAGGCTCAAGAGAGTGATGCATAGGCTCCAGAGAGGGATGCAGAGACTCAAGCGAGTGCTGCAGAGGCTGAAGAGAGAGATGCAGAGGCTCAAGTGAGGGATGCAGAGGCTCAAGAGAGTGATGCAGAGGCTCCAGAGTGTGATGCAGAGGCTCAAGAGAGTGATGCAGAGGCCCAAGAGAGTTATGCAAAGGCTCAAGAGAGGGATGCAGAGGCACAAGAGAATGATGTAGAGGCATAAGAGAGGGATGCAGAGGCTCAAGAGAATGATGCAGAGGCTCAAGAGAGTGATGCAGAGGATCAAGAGAGGGAAGCAGAGGCTTATGTGAGTAATGCAGAGGCTGAAGAGAGTGATGCAGAGGCTAAGGAGAATGATGCAGAGGCTTAAGAGAGGGATGCAGAGGCTCAAGAGGGAGACGCAAAGGCTCAAGAGAGCGATGCAGAGGCTGAAGAGAGTGTTGCAGAGGCTTAAGAGAGGGATGCAGAGGCTCTAGAGAGGGATGCAGAGGCATAAGAGAGTGATGCAGAGGCAGAAGAGAGTGTTCCAGAGGGTTAAGAGAGTGATGCAGAGGCTGAAGAGAGTGTTGAAGAGGCTTAAGAGAGTGATGCAGAGGCTCCAGAGAGGGAAGCAGAGGCTCAAGAGAGTGATGCAGAGGCTGACGAGTGAGATGCAGAGGCTCAAGTGAGGGATGCAGAGGCTCAAGAGAGTGATGCAGAGGCTCAAGAGTGTGATGCAGAGGCTCAAGAGAGTGATGCAGAGGCCCAGAAGATGATGCAGAGGCTAAAGTGAATGATACAGAGGCTCATGAGAGTGATGCAGAGGCTCAAGAGAGTGATGCAGAGGCCCCAGAGAGGGATGCAGAGGCTCTTGAGAGTGACGCAGAGGCTCATGAGAGCGATGCAAAGGCTTAGGAGAGTGATGCAAAGGCTCAAGTGAGGGATTCAGAGGAACATGAGAGGGATGCAGAGGCTCAAGAGAGTGATGCAGAGGCTGAAGAGAGAGATGCAGAGGCTCAAGTGAGGGATGCAGAGGCTCAAGAGACGGATGTAGAGGCTCTTTAGAGTGATGCAGAGGTTCAAGAGAGGGATGCAGAGGCTCAAGAGAGTGATTCAGAGGCTTACGAGAGTGATGCAGAGGCTTAAGAGAGGGATGCAGTGGCGCAAGAGAGTGATTCAGAGGCTCAAGAGTGGGATGAAGAGGCTCAAGAGAGTGATTCAGCGGCTTACGAGAGTGATGCAGAGGCTTAATAGAGTGATGCAGAGGCTTAAAAGAGGGTTGCAGAGGCTCAAGATACGAATGCAGAGGCTCAAGAGAGGGATGCACGGGTTCAAAAGAGGGATGCAGAGGCTCAAGTGAAGGATGCAGAGGCACAAGAGAGGGATGTAGAGGCTCTTGAGAGTGATGCAGAGGCTTAAAAGGGTGATGCAGAGACTCAAGAGAGGGATGCAGAGGCTAAAGTGAGTGATGCAGAGGCACAAGAGAAAGATGCAGAGGCACTTGAAAGTGATGCAGATTCTCAAGAGAGGGTTGCAGAGGCTCAAGTGAGTAATAATGAAAACACATTGATTTTTATAATTTGTATTTGAAGCAACATTGTCATATGTCTTTTCTTTTAACTAAATAATACGAAACCTCGCTGTATGATTTGAAGTTAAAATCCTCAAATATGGTATTATAGTGACTTTTTTCACGTTATTCATGTAGTGTGATTTTACGTATATATATTCTTTTTTACCAATATTTCGATACTACTTCATGTTTTCCCACGATATGTGATTTAGCCTTCAAATCTCAGAATTTCGCAAAATTTGCATCGCTAAGCAAGTTTTCTTGCATTTTGTTTTGAACTAAAAATCATACAATTTAGCAATATTTTGACCTTTATCATCCCCTTTTCCTTTATGTGATTTAAACAAAATATAATCGAATTAGGCCATTTTTCCACGTTTTTGTGAATTTTCAGTTTATTGCTATTAATTCATTAAATATACGATAAAAATGATGCAAACACATAATTGATTAGACATTAACCTTAAACACTTCATTTTCAATCAAATATTTGTTTTTCGTTAAAATACTGAGTAAGATATTGGAAAGGGGAGAAGTTTTGTTTTTATTGCATATATCGACGTTTGAGCCGGATTAGAGCGGTTTTACGTGTACATCTTCCATCGGTAATATAAACGGAAAATCAGGAACATTTTAGTTAATTCTAATGAAAACACATTGATTTTTATCATTTGTATTTGAAACTACATTGTCATATGTCTTTTCTTGGATCTAAATAATACGAAACCTCGCTCTATGATTTGAAGTTAAAATCCTCAAATATGGTAATATAGTGACTTTTTTCACGTTATTCAAGTAGTGTGATTTTACGTATATATATTCGTTTTTACCAATATTTCGATACTACTTTATGTTTTCTCACGATATGTGATTTGGCCTTCAAATCTCAGAATTTCGCAAATTTTGCATCGCTAAGCAAGTTTTCTTGCATTTTGTTTTGTACTAAAAATCATCGAATTTAGCAATATTTTGACCTTTATCATCCCCTTTTCCTTTATGTGATTTAAACAAAATATCATCGATTCAGGACGTTTTTCCACGTTTTTGTGAATTTTCAGTTTATTGTTATTAATTCATTAAATATACGATAAAAATTATGCAAACACATAATTGATCAGAAAATAACCTTAAATACTTAATTTTCAATCATCTATTTGTTTCTCGTTAAAATACTGAGTAAGATATTGAAAACAGGAGAAGTTCTGTTTTTATTGCATATATCGACGTTTCAGCCGGATTAGAACGGTTTTACGTGTACATCTTCCATCGGTAATATAAACCGAAAATCAGGAACATTTTAGTTAATTTTAATGAAAACACATTGATTTTTATCATTTGTATTGGAAGCATCATCTTTATACGTCTTTTCTAGGGTCTAAAAAAAACGAAACGTCGCTCTATGATTGGAAGTTAAAATCCTCAAATTTGGTATAATAATGACTTTTTTCACATTTTTCATGTAGTTTGATATTACGTAAATATATTCATTTTTACCAATATTTCGATACTATTTCATGTAGTATCACTATATGTGATTTGGCCTTCAAATCTCAGATTTGCGCATAATATTGCATTTTAAGCAAGTTTTCTTGCATTTTGTTTCGTACTAAAAATCATCGAATTCAGCAATACTTTGACGTTTATCATCCCATTTTCCTTTGTGTAATATAAACAAAATATCATCGAATTAGGCAATATTTTGCTGTTTATCCACGTTTTTGTGAATTTTCAGTTTATTGCTATTAATTTATTAAATATACGATAAAAATGATGCAAACACATAATTGATTAGACATTAACCTTAAACACTTCACTTTCAATCAACTATTTGTTTCTCGTTAAAATACTGAGTAAGATATTGGAAAGGGGAGAAGTTCTGTTTTTATTGCATATATCGACGTTTCAGCCGGATTAGAGCGGTTTTACGTGTACATCTTCCATCGGTAATATAAACGGAAAATCAGGAACATTTTAGTTAATTCTAATGAAAACACATTGATTTTTATCATTTGTATTTGAAACAAGATTGTCATATGTCTTTTCTTGGATCTAAATAATACGAAACCTCGCTCTATGATTTGAAGTTAAAATCCTCAAATTTGGTAATATAGTGACTTTTTTCACATTATTCATGTAGTGTGATTTTACGTATATATATTCGTTTTTACCAATATTTCGATACTACTTTATGTTTTCTCACGTTATGTGATTTGGCCTTCAAATCTCAGAATTTCGCAAATTTTGCATCGCTAAGCAAGTTTTCTTGCATTTTGTTTTGTACTAAAAATCATCGAATTTAGCAATATTTTGACCTTTATCATCCCCTTTTCCTTTATGTGATTTAAACAAAATATCATCGATTTAGGACGTTTTTCCACGTTTTTGTGAATTTTCAGTTTATTGTTATTAATTCATTAAATATATGATAAAAATTATGCAAACACATAATTGATCAGAAAATAACCTTAAATACTTCATTTTCAATCATCTATTTGTTTCTCGTTAAAATACTGAGTAAGATATTGAAAACAGGAGAAGTTCTGTTTTTATTGCATATATCGACGTTTCAGCCGGATTAGAACGGTTTTACATGTACATCTTCCATTGGTAATATAAACCGAAAATCAGGAACATTTTAGTTAATTTTAATGAAAACACATTGATTTTTATCATTTGTATTGGAAGCATCATCTTTATACATCTTTTCTAGGGTCTAAAAAATTACGAAACGTCGCTCTATGATTG
Source organism: Procambarus clarkii (assembly GCF_020424385.1). Taxonomy (NCBI): domain Eukaryota; kingdom Metazoa; phylum Arthropoda; class Malacostraca; order Decapoda; family Cambaridae; genus Procambarus; species Procambarus clarkii. Next base: position 22,780 of record NW_025557890.1, on the reverse strand, counting down.
GAAGTTAAAATCCTCAACTTTGGTATAATAATGACTTTGTTCACGTTTTTCATGTAGTTTGATATTACGTAAATATATTCATTTTTACCAATATTTCGATACTATTTCATGTAGTATCACGATATGTGATTTGGCCTTCAAATCTCAGATTTGCGTATAATATTGCATTTTAAGCAAGTTTTCTTGCATTTTGTTTCGTACTAAAAATCATCGAATTCAGCAATACTTTGACGTTTATCATCCCCTTTTCCATTATGTGATATAAACAAAATATCATCGAATTAGGCAATATTTTGCTGTTTATCCACGTTTTTGTGAATTTTCAGTTTATTACTATTAATTCATTAAATATACGATAAAAATGATGCAAACACATAATTGATTAGACATTAACCTTAAACACTTCACTTTCAATCAACTATTTGTTTCTCGTTAAAATACTGAGTAAGATATTGGAAAGGGGAGAAGTTCTGTTTTTATTGCATATATCGACGTTTCAGCTGGATTAGAGCGGTTTTACGTGTACATCTTCCATCGGTAATATAAACGGAAAATCAGGAACATTTTAGTTAATTCTAATGGAAACACATTGATTTTTATCATTTGTATTTGAAACAAGATTGTCATATGTCTTTTCTTGGATCTAAATAATTCGAAACCTCGCTCTATGATTTGAAGTTAAAATCCTCAAATATGGTAATATTGTGACTTTTTTCACGTTATTCATGTAGTGTGATTTTACGTATATATATTCTTTTTTACCAATATTTCGATACTACTTCATGTTTTCTCACGATATGTGATTTGGCCTTCAAATCTCAGAATTTCGCAAATTTTGCATCGCTAAGCAAGTTTTTTTGCATTTTGTTTTGTACTAAAAATCATCGAATTTAGGAATATTTTGACCTTTATCATCCACTTTTCCTTTATGTGATTTAAACAAAATATCATCGATTTAGGCCGTTTTTCCACGTTTTTGTGAAATTTCAGTTTATTGTTAATAATTCATTAAATATACGATAAAAATTATGCAAACACATAATTGATCAGAAAATAACCTTAAATACTTCATTTTCAATCATCTATTTGTTTCTCGTTAAAATACTGAGTAAGATATTGAAAAGAGGAGAAGTTCTGTTTTTATTGCATATATCTACGTTTCGGCCGGATTAGTATGGTTGTACGTGTACATCTTCCATCAGTAATATAAACCGAAAATCAGGAACATTTTAGTTAATTTTAATGAAAACACATTGATTTTTATCATTTGTATTGGAAGCAACATCTTCATACGTCTTTTCAAGGGTCTAAAAAATACGAAACGTCGCTCTATGATTGGAAGTTAAAATCTTCAAATTTGGTATAATAATGACTTTTTTCACGTTTTTCATGTAGTTTGATATTACGTAAATATATTCATTTTTACCAATATTTCGATACTATTTCATGTAGTATCACGATATGTGCTTTGGCCTCCAAATCTCAAATTTTCGTATAATATTGCATTTTAAGCAAGTTTTCTTGCATTTTGTTTCGTATTAAAAATCGTCGAATTCAACAATATTTTGACAATTATCATCCCCTTTTCCTTTATGTGATATAAACAAAATATCATCGAATTAGGCAATATTTTGCTGTTTTTCCACGTTTTTGTGAATTTTCAGTTTATTGTTATTAATTCATTAAATATACGATAAAAATTATGCAAACACATAATTGATCAGAAAATAACCTTAAATACTTCATTTTCAATCATCTATTTGTTTCTCGTTAAAATACTGAGTAAGATATTGAAAAGAGGAGAAGTTCTGTTTTTATTGCATATATCGACGTTTCAGCCGGATTAGAACGGTTTTACGTGTACATCTTCCATCGGTAATATTAACCGAAAATCAGGAACATTTTAAGTAATTTTAATGAAAGCACATTGATATTTATCATTTGTATTGGAAGCAACATCTTCATACGTCTTTTCAAGGGTCTAAAAAATACGAAACGTCGCCCTATGATTCGAAGTTAAAATCCTCAAATTTGGTATAATAATGACTTTTTTCACTTTTTTCATGTAGTTTGATATTACGTAAATATATTCATTTTTACCAATATTTCGATACTATTTCATGTAGTATCACGATATGTGATTTCGCCTTCAAATCTCAGATTTTCGCATAATATTGCATTTTAAGCAAGTTTTCTTGCATTTTGTTTCGTACTAAAAATCATCGAATTCAGCAATATTTTGACGTTTATTATCCTTTTTTCCTTTATGTGATATAAACAAAATATCATCGAATTAGGCAATATTTTGCTGTTTTTCCACGTTTTTGTGAATTTTCAGTTTATTGCTATTAATTCATTAAATATACGTTAAAAATGATGCAAACACATAATTGATTATCGTCGCTTTCAGTAATTGGCATATTTTCGGTATAAAAAGTCGTTTTTCAAACTGCGAATACGTGCAGAAAGCCAGAATTCGGCTAGAAAATATGGCTCAAGTGTCGAATTTAGGATGTTTAGGATATTTTGAAAAGTGCAGGGGGGGGGGGGGGTAAAATGTGACCCATCGCTGCTCTCAGCAATTAACATATTTTCGGTAAAAATGTCGTAATTTCAACCTGCGAATATGTACAGAGAGCTAGAATTTGGTTCCAAAATATGGCTCAAGGATCGAATTAGGGATGCTTGGGATATTTTGAAAACTGCAGGGGGGGGGGGGTGTTGGCAAAATGTGACCTATCGCCGCTCTCAGTAATTGACATATCTTCGGTGTATAAATTCGTAATTTCAAACTGCGAATATGTGCAGAGAGTCAGAATTTGGCTCCAAAATATGGCTCAAGCGTCGATTTTGGGATGTTTGGGATATTTTGGAACTGCCGGGAGGTTTTGGGCAAAATGTGATTCATCGTTGCTTTCAGTAATTGGTATATTTTCGGTATAAAAAGTCGTAATTTTAAACTGCGAATACTTCCAGAGAGTCAGAACTTTGCTCCAAAATAAGGCTCAGGGGTCGAATTTATGATGTTTAGGATATGCTCTCAGTAATTAATATATTTTCGGTATAAAAATTCGTAATTTCAAACTGCGAATATATGCAGAGATCCAGAATTTGGCTCCAAAATATGGCTTAAGGGTCGAATTTGGGATGTTTTGGATATTTTGAAAACTTCAGGGAGGGTTTTGAGCAAAATGTGATCCATCGTTGCTTTCAGTAATTGGCATATTTTCGGTGTAAAATGTCGTATTTTAAACCAGCGAATATGTGCAGAGAGCAAGAATTTGGCTTCAAAATATGGCTCAAGGGTCGAATTTGGGATGCTTGTGATATTTTGAAAATTGCAGGAAGGGTTTGGGAAAAATGTGACCCATCGCCGCTCTCAGTAATTGGCATATTTTCGGTATAAAAAAGACGTAATTTCAGACTGCGAATACCTGCAGAGAACCCGAATTTGGCTCCAAAATATGGCTCAAGCGTCGAATTTGGGATGTTTGGGATATTTTGAAAACTGCAGGGGGTGGTTTGGGCAAAATGTGATCCATCGTTGCTTACATTAATTGGCATACTTCCGGTATAAATAGTCGTAATTTCAAATTGCGAATATGTGCAGAAAGCCAGAATTTGGCTCCAAAATCAGGCTCAAGGGTCGAATTTGAGGTGTTTGGAATAAATTGAAAACTGTAGGTAGGGTTTGGACAAAATGTGATCCATTGCCGCTCTCCGAAATTGGCATATTTTCGGTATAAAAATTCGTAATTTTAAACTGTAAATACGTGCAGAGAGCCAGAACTTGGCCCCAAAATATGGCTCAAGGGTCCAATTTGGGATGTTTGGGATGTTTTGAAAACTGCAGGAGGGTTTCCGCAAAATGTTAACTATCGCCGGTTTCAGTAATTGGCATATATTCGGTATAAAAAGTAGTAATTTCAAACTGCGAATACGTGCAGAGAACCAGAATTTGGCTCGAAAATATGGCTCAAGGGTCGAATTTTAGATGTTTGGGATATTTTGAAAACTGCAGGAAGGTTTTGGCAAAATGTGACCCATCTCTACTGACAGTAATTGGCATATTTTCTGTATAAAAGTCGAAAGTTCAAGGTGCGAATACCTGCAGAGAGCCAGAATTTTGCTCCTAAATATGGCTCAAGCGTCGAATTTGGGATGTTTGGGATATTTTGAAAACTGCAGGGGGGTTTGGTCAAAATGTGACCCATCCCCGCTCTCAGTAATTGGCATATTTTCGGTATAGAGTGTCGTAATTTCAAACTGCGAATACGTACAGGGAGCGAGAATTTGGCTCCAAAATATTGCTCAAGCGTCGAATTTGGGATGTTTGGGATATTTTGAAAAGTGCAGAGGGTGGTTTAGGCAAAATGTGATCCATCGTTGCTTACATTAATTGGCATATTTTCGGTATAAATAGTCGTAATTTCAAATTGCGAATATGTGCAGAAAGCCAGAATTTGGCTCCAAAATAAGACTCAAGGGTCGAATTTGAGGTGTTTGGGATAAATTGAAAACTGCAGGTAGGGTTTGGACAAAATGTGATCCACTGCCGCTCTCCGAAATTGGCATATTTTCGGTATAAAAATTCGTAATTTTAAACTGTAAATACGTGCAGAGGGCCAGAACTTGGCTCCAAAATATGGCTCAAGGGTCGAATTTGGGATGTTTGGGATGTTTTGAAAACTGCAGGAGGGTTTGCGCAAAATGTTAACCATCGCCGGTTTCAGGAATTGGCATATATTCGGTATAAAAAGTAGTAATTTCATACTGCGAATACGTGCAGAGAACCAGAATTTGGCTCGAAAATATGGCTCAAGGGTCGAATTTTAGATGTTTGGGATATTTTGAAAACTGCAGGAAGGTTTGGGCAAAATGTGACCCATCTCTACTGACAGTAATTGGCATATTTTCGGTATAAAAGTCGAAAGTTCAAGGTGCGAATACCTGCAGAGAGCCAGAATTTTGCTCCTAAATATGGCTCAAGCGTCGAATTTGGGATGTTTGGGATATTTTGAAAACTGCAGGGGGTTTGGTCAAAATGTGACCATCCCCGCTCTCAGTAAATGGCATATTTTCGGTATAGAGTGTCGTAATTTCAAAATGCGAATACGTACAGGGAGCGAGAATTTGGCTCCAAAATTTTGCTCAAGCGTCGAATTTGGGATGTTTGGGATATTTTGAAAACTGCAGGGAAGGATTGGGCAAAATGTGATCCATCGCCGTTTTCAGTAATTGGCATATTTTCGGTATAAAAAGTCGTAATATCGAACTGTGAATACGTGCAAAAAGCCAGAATTTGGCTCCAAAACATGGCTCAAGCGTCGAATTTGGGATGTTTGGGATTTTTTGAAAACTGCAGGGGGGTTTGGTCAAAATGTGACCCATCGCCGCTCTCAGTAATTGGCATATTTTCGGTATAAAAAGTCATAATTTCAAACTGCGAATACGTGCAGAGAGACAGAATTTGGCTCCAAAAGTTGGCTCAAGCGTCGAATATGGAATGTTTGTGATATTTTAAAAATTGCAGGGGGGGATTTGGGCAAAATGTGACCCATCGCCGCTCTCAGTAATTGGCATATTTTCGGTATAAAAAGTCGTAATTTCAAACTGCGAATACGTGCAGAGAGCCAGAATTTTTATCTCCAAGATATTGCTCAATGGTCGAATTTGGGATGTTTGTGATATTTTGAAAACTGGAGGGGGGTTTGGGCGAAATGTGACCAATGCCACTCTCAGTAATTGGCATATTTTTCGGCATAAAAATTCGTAATTTCAAACTGCTAATACGTGCAGAGAGCCTGAATTTGGCTCCAAAATATAGCTCAAGCGTCGAATTTGGGATGTTTGGGATATTTTGAAAACTTCAGGGGGGGTTTGGGCAAAATGTGACCCACCGCCGCTCTAAGTAATTGGAGTATTTTCTGTATAAAAAGTAGTAATTTTAACCTGCGAATACGTGCAGAGCGCCAGAATTTGGCACCAAAATATGTCTCAGGCGTCGAACTTTTAATGTTTGGGATTTTTTTTTAAACTGTAGGGGGGGTTTAGGCAAAATGTGACTATCGCCGACCTCAGTAATTGGCATTTTTTCGGTATAAAAAGTCAAAATTTCAAATGGTGAATACGTGCAGAGAACCATAATTTGACAGAATTTGGATCCAAATTCCACATTTGGAACCACAGAATTTGGAACCACAGAATTTGGAACCACAGAATTTGGAACCACAGAATTTGGATCCAAAATATTGCTCAATGGTCGAATTTGAGATGTTTGGTATATTTTGAAAACTGGAGGGGGGTTTGGGCAAAATGTGACCCATCGCCGCTCTCAGTAATTGGCATATTTTTCAGTATAAAAAGTCGTAATTTCAAACTGCGAATACGTTCAGAGAGACAGAATTTGGCTCCAAAAGTTGGCTCAAGCGTCGAATTTGGGATGTTTGTGATATATTGAAAACTGCAGGTGGATATGGGCAAAATGTGACCAATCGCCGCTCTCAGTAATTGGCATATTTTCGGTATAAAAAGACGTAATTTCAAACAGCGAATACGTGCAGAGAGTCAGAATTTGGCTCCAAAAAATGGCTCAAGCTTCGAACTTCGAATGTTTGGGATTTTTCAAAACTGCAGGGGGGGTTTGGGCAAAATGTGAGCCATCGCTTTTCTCAGTAACTGGCAAATTTTCGGTATAAAAAGTTGTTATTTCAAATCGCGAATACATGCAGAGAACCAGAATTTGGGTTCAAAATATGACTTAAGCGTCGAATTTAAGATGTTTGGGATATTTTGAATACTGCTGGTGGAGTTTGGGCAAAATTTGACCCATCACCGCTCTCAGTAATTGGCATATTTTCGGTAAAAAAAGTCGTAATTTCAAACTGCTAATACGTGCCGATAGTTAAAATTATGCTCCAAAATATGGCACAAGGGTCGAATTTGGAATGTTTGGAATATTTTGAGAACTGCAGGGGGGTTTGGGCAAAATATGACCCATCGCTGCTCTCAGTAATTGGCGTATTTTCGGTATAAAAAGTCGTGATTTCAAACTGCGAATACGTGCAGAGAGCCTGAATTTGGTTCCAAAATATGGTTCTAGCGTCGAATTTGTGATGTTTGGGATATTTTGAAAACTGCAGGGGGATTTGGGCAAAATGTGACCAATCGCAGCTCTCAGTAATTAGCATATTTTCGGTATAAAAATTCGGAATTTCAAACTGCAAATACGTGCAGAGAGCCGGAATTTGGATCCAAAATATTGCTCAATGGTCGAATTTGGGATGTTTGGGATATTTTGAAAACTGGAGCGGGGGTTTGGGCAAAATGTGACCTTCGCCGCTCTCAGTAATTTGCTTATTTGTCGGTATAAAATGTCGTAATTATAACTGCGAATACGTTCACAGAGCAAGAAATTATCTCCAAAATATGGGTCAAGCGTCGAATTTGGGATGTTTTAGATATTTTGAAAACTGCATGGGGGGGTTTGGGCAAAATGTGACCCATCGCCGCTCTCAGTAATTGGCATATTATCGGTATAAAAAGTAGTAATTTTAACCTGCGAATACGTGCAGAGAGCCAGAATTTGGCTCTAAAATATGGCTCAAGTGTTGAATTTGGGATGTTTGGGATATTTTGAAAACTGGAGAGGGGTTTGGGCAAAATGTGACCCATCGCTGCTCTCAGTAATTGGCGTATATTCGGAATAAAAAATCGTAATTTCAAACTGCGATTACGTGCTGAAAGCCAGAATTTGGCTCAAAATATGGCTCAAGGGTCGAATTTGGGATGCAGAGGCTTAAGAGAGGAATGCAGAGGCTGAAGAGAATGATGCAGAGGCTTAAGAGAGGGATGCAGAAGCTGAAGAGAATGATGCAGAGGCTTAAGAAAGTGATGCAGAGGCTCAAGAGAGCGATGGAGAGGCTCAAGAGAGTGATGCAGAGGCTCAACAGAGTGATTCAGATGCTTACGAGAGTGATGCAGAGGCTTAAGAGAGTAATGCAGAGGCTTAAGAGAGGGATGTAAAGGCTCAAGAGAGAGATGCAGAGGCTCAAGAGAGGGATGCAGAGGCTCAAGTGAGGGAAGCAGAGGCACAAGAGAGGATGCAGAGGCTCTTGAGAGTGACGCAGAGGCTCAAGAGTGGGATGCATAGGCTTAAGAGAGTGATGCAAAGGCTCAAGTGAGGGATGCAGAGGCTCATGAGAGGGATGCAGGAGTTCAAGAGAGTGATGCAGAAGCTCAGGAGAGGGATGCAGAGGCTCAAGTGAGGGATGAAGAGGCACAAGAGAGGGATGCAGAAGCTCTTGAGAGTAATGCAGAGGCTCAAGAGAGGGATGCAGAGGCACAAGAGGGTGATGCAGAGGCTCAAGAGAGTGATACAGAGGCTCAAGAGAGGGATGAAGAGACTGAAGAGAGTGATGCAGAGGCTCAAGAGAGGGATACAGAGGCTCAAGAGAGTGATGCAGAGGCTTAAGAGAGTGAGGCAGAGGCTTAGGAGAGGGATGCAGATGCTCAAGAGAGTAATGCAGAGGGTTAAGAGGGTGATGCAGAGGCTCATGAGAGTGATGCAGAGGCTTGAGAGAGATATGCAGGGGCTCAAGAGAGTGATGCAGAGGCTCAAGAGGGTGATTCAGAGGCTTAAGAGAATGATGCAGAGGCTTAAAAGAGGGATACAGAGGCTCAAGAGAATGATGCAAAGGCTCAAGGGAGTGCTGCAAAAGGGTCACGAGAGGGATGCTGAGGCTCAAGAGAGGGATACAGAGGCTTAAAAGAGGGATGCAGAGGCTCAAGAGAGGGAAGCAGAGGCTCAAGAGAGTGATGCAGAGGCTGATGAGAGTGATGCAGAGGCTCTAGAGAGTGATGCAGAGGCTCAGGAGAGTGATGCAAAGGCTCATGAGAGTGATGCAGAGGCCCATGAGAGTGATGTAGAGGATCAAGAGAGTGATGCATAGGCTCAAAAGAGTGATGCAGAGGTTCAAGAGTGTGATACAGAGCCTCAAGAGAGTGGTGCACAGGCTCAAGAGAGTGATGCAGACGATCAAGAGAGTGATGCAGAGGCTTAAGAGAATGATGCAGAGGCTGAAGAGAGGGATGCAGAGGCTCAGGAGAGGGAAGCAGAGGCTCAAGCGAGTGATGCAGAGGATCAAAAGAGTGATGCAGAGGCTCAAGAGAGAGATTCAGAGGCTGAAGAGAGTGTTGCAGAGGCTCAAGAGAGTGATGAAGAGGCACAAGAGAGTGATGCAGAGGCTCAAGATAGTTATGCAGAGGCTCAAGAGAGTGATGCAGAGATTTAGGAGAGGGACGCAGAGGCTCGAGAGAGTGTTGCAGAGGCTGAAGAGAGTGATGCAAAGGCTTAAGAGAGGGATGCAGGGGCTCAAGAGAGGGATGCAGAGGCTCAAGAGAGGGATGCAGGGGCTCAAGAGAGGGATGCAGAGGCTCAAATGAGGGAAGCAGAGGCACAAGAGAGGGATGCAGAGGCTCTTGAGAGTGACGCAGAGGCTCAAGAGGAGGATGCAGAGGCTTAGGAGAATGATGTAATGGCTCAAGTGAGGGATGTAGAGGCTCATGAGAGGGATGCAGGAGTTCAAGAGAGGGATGCAGAGGCTCAAGAGAGTGATGCAGAGGCTCAAGTGAGGAATGAAGAGGCACAAGAGAGGGATGCAGAGGGTCTTGAGAGTGATGCAGAGGCTCAAGAGAGGGATGCAGAGGCTCATGGGAGTGATTCAGAGGCTTACGAGAGTGATGCAGAGGCTTACGAGAGTGATGCAGAGGCTTAAGAAAGTGATGCAGAGGCTCAAAAGAGGGATGCAGAGGCTTAAAAGTGTGATGCAGAGGCTCAAGAGAGTGATGCAGAGGCTCAAGAGAGGGATGCAGGGGCTCAAGAGAGTGATGCAGAGGATCAAGAGAGGGAAGCAGAGGCACAAGAGAGTGATGCAGAGGTTTAGGAGAGGGATGCAGAGGCTCAAGGGAGTGATGCAGAGGCTTACGAGAGTGATGCAGAGGATCAAAAGAGTGATGCAGTGGCTAAAGAGAGTGATGCAGAGAGTGGATCAAGAGAGTGATGTAGAGGATCAAGTGAGTGATGCATTAGTGAGTGAGTGAGTGAGTGATGTAAGATATTGGAAAGGGGAGAAGTTCTGTTTTTATTGCATTTATCGACGTTTCAGCAGGATTAGAGCGGTTTTATGTGTACATCTTCCATCGGTAATATAAACGGAAAATCAGGAACATTTTAGTTAACTCTAATGAAAACACATTGATTGTTATCATTTGTATTTGAAACAACATTGTCATATGTCTTTTCTTAGATCTAAATAATACGAAACCTCGCTCTATGATTTGAAGTTAAAATCCTCAAATATGGTAATATAGTGACTTTTTTCACGTTATTCATGAAGTGTGATTTTACGTATATATATTCGTTTTTACCAATATTTCGATACTACTTCATGTTTTCCCACGATATGTGATTTAGCCTTCAAATCTCAGAATTTCGCAAATTTTGCATCTCTAAGCACGTTTTTTGCATTTTGTTTTGTACTAAAAATCATCGAATTTAGCAATATTTTGACCTTTATCATCCCCCTTTTCCTTTATGTGATTTAAACAAAATATCATCAAATTAGGCCATTTTTCCACGGTTTTGTGAATTGTCAGTTTATTGTTATTAGTTCATTAAATATACGATAAAAATTATGCAAACACATAATTGATCAGAAAATAACGTTAAATACTTCATTTCCAATCATCTATTTGTTTCTCGTTAAAATACTGAGTAAGATATTGAAAAGGGGAGAAGTTCTGTTTTTATTGCATATATCGACGTTTCAGCCGGATTAGAACGGTTTTACGTGTACATCTTCCATCGGTAATATAAACCGAAAATCAGGAACATTTTAGTTAATTTTAATGAAAAGACATTGATTTTTATCATTTGTATTGGAAGCAACATCTTTATACGTTTTTTCTAGGGTTTAAAAAATACGAAACGTCGCTCTATGATTCGAAGTTAAAATCCTCAAATTTGGTATAATAATGACTTTTTTCACGTTTTTCATGTAGTTTGATATTACGTAAATATATTCATTTTTGCCAATATTTCGATACTATTTCATGTAGTATCACGATATGTGCTTTGGCCTCCAAATATCAGATTTTCGTATAATATTGCATTTTAAGCAAGTTTTCTTGCATTTTGTTTCATACTAAAAATCATCGAATTCAGCAATATTTTGACGTTTATCATCACCGTTTATCACCCTTTTCCTTTATGTGATATTAACAAAATATCATCGAATTAGGCAATATTTTCCTGTTTTTCCACGTTTTTGTGAATTTTCAGTTAATTGCTATTAATTCATTAAATATACGATAAAAATGATGCAAACACATAATTGATTAGACATTAACCTTAAACACTTCATATTCAATCAACTATTTGCTTCTCGTTAAAATACTGAGTAAGATATTGGAAAGGGGTGAAGCTCTGTTTTTTTTGCATATATCGACGTTTCAGCCGGATTAGAACGGTTTTACGTGTACATCTTCCATCGGTAATATAAACCGAAAATCAGGAACATTTTATTTAATTTTAATGAAAACACATTGATTTTTATCATTTGTATTGGAAGCAACATCTTTATACGTTTTTTCTAGGGTCTAAAAAATACGAAACGTCGCTCTATGATTCGAAGTTAAAATCCTCAAATTTGGTATAATAATGACTTTTTTCACGTTTTTCATATAGTTTGATATTACGTAAATATATTCATTTTTACCAATATTTCGATACTATTTCATGTAGTATCACGATATGTGCTTTGGCCTCCAAATATCAGATTTTCGTATAATATTGCATTTTAAGCAAGTTTTCTTGCATTTTGTTTCGTACTAAAAACCATCGAATTCAGCAATATTTTGACGTTTATCATCCCCTTTTCCTTTATGTGATATTAACAAAATATCATCGAATTAGGCAATATTTTGCTGTTTTTCCACGTTTTTGTGAATTTTCAGTTTATTGCTATTAATTCATTAAATATACGATAAAAATGATGCAAACACATAATTGATTAGACATTAACCTTAAACACTTCATATTCAATCAACTATTTGCTTCTCGTTAAAATACTGAGTAAGATATTGGAAAGGGGAGAAGCTCTTTTTTTTTTGCATATATCGACGTTTCAGCAGGATTAGAGCGGTTTTACGTGTACATCTTCCATCGGTAATATAAACGGAAAATCAGGAACAATTTAGTTAATTCTAATGAAAACACATTGATTTTTATCATTTGTATTTGAAACAACATTGTCATATGTCTTTTCTTGGATCTAAATAATACGAAACCTCGCTCTATGATTTGAAGTTAAAATCCTCAAATATGGTAATATAGTGACTTTTTTCACGTTATTCATGTAGTGTGATTTTACGTATATATATTCGTTTTTACCAATATTTTGATACTACTTCATGTTTTCCCACGATATTTGATTTAGCCTTCAAATCTCAGAATTTCGCAAATTTTGCAACTCTAAGCAAGTTTTCTTGCATTTTGTTTTGTACTATAAATCATCGAATTTAGCAATATTTTGACCTTTATCATCCCTTTTTCCTTTATGTGATTTAAACAAAATATCATCGAATTAGGCCATTTTTCCACGTTTTTGTGAATTTTCAGTTTATTGTTATTAATTCATTAAATATACGATAAAAATTATGCAAACACATATATCGACATCGACGTTTCAGCCGGATTAGAACGGTTTTACGTGTACATCTTCCATCGGTAATATAAACCGAAAATCAGGAACATTTTATTTAATTTTAATGAAAACACATTGATTTTTATCATTTGTATTGGAAGCAACATCTTTATACGTTTTTTCTAGGGTCTAAAAAATACGAAACGTCGCTCTATGATTCGAAGTTAAAATCCTCAAATTTGGTATAATAATGACTTTTTTCACGTTTTTCATATAGTTTGATATTACGTAAATATATTCATTTTTACCAATATTTCGATACTATTTCATGTAGTATCACGATATGTGCTTTGGCCTCCAAATATCAGATTTTCGTATAATATTGCATTTTAAGCAAGTTTTCTTGCATTTTGTTTCGTACTAAAAACCATCGAATTCAGCAATATTTTGACGTTTATCATCCCCTTTTCCTTTATGTGATATTAACAAAATATCATCGAATTAGGCAATATTTTGCTGTTTTTCCACGTTTTTGTGAATTTTCAGTTTATTGCTATTAATTCATTAAATATACGATAAAAATGATGCAAACACATAATTGATTAGACATTAACCTTAAACACTTCATATTCAATCAACTATTTGCTTCTCGTTAAAATACTGAGTAAGATATTGGAAAGGGGAGAAGCTCTTTTTTTTTTGCATATATCGACGTTTCAGCAGGATTAGAGCGGTTTTACGTGTACATCTTCCATCGGTAATATAAACGGAAAATCAGGAACATTTTAGTTAATTCTAATGAAAACACATTGATTTTTATAATTTGTATTTGAAACAACATTGTCATATGTCTTTTCTTGGATCTAAATAATACGAAACCTCGCTCTATGATTTGAAGTTAAAATCCTCAAATATGGTAATATAGTGACTTTTTTCACGTTATTCATGTAGTGTGATTTTACGTATATATATTCGTTTTTACCAATATTTTGATACTACTTCATGTTTTCCCACGATATTTGATTTAGCCTTCAAATCTCAGAATTTCGCAAATTTTGCAACTCTAAGCAAGTTTTCTTGCATTTTGTTTTGTACTAAAAATCATCGAATTTAGCAATATTTTGACCTTTATCATCCCTTTTTCCTTTATGTGATTTAAACAAAATATCATCGAATTAGGCCATTTTTCCACGTTTTTGTGAATTTTCAGTTTATTGTTATTAATTCATTAAATATACGATAAAAATTATGCAAACACATAATTGATTAGAAAATAACCTTAAATACTTCATTTCCAATCATCTATTTGTTTCTCGTTAAAATACTGAGTAAGATATTGAAAAGGGGAGAAGTTCTGTTTTTATTGCATATATCGACGTTTCAGCCGGATTAGAACGGTTTTACGTGTACATCTTCCATCGGTAATATAAACCGAAAATCAGGAACATTTTAGTTAATTTTAATGAAAACACATTGATTTTTATCATTTGTATTGGAAGCAACATCTTTATACGTTTTTTCTAGGGTTTAAAAAATACGAAACGTCGCTCTATGATTCGAAGTTAAAATCCTCAAATTTGGTATAATAATGACTTTTTTCACGTTTTTCATGTAGTTTGATATTACGTAAATATATTCATTTTTACCAATATTTCGATACTATTTCATGTAGTATCACGATATGTGCTTTGGCCTCCAAATATCAGATTTTCGTATAATATTGCATTTTAAGCAAGTTTTCTTGCATTTTGTTTCATACTAAAAATCATCGAATTCAGCAATATTTTGACGTTTATCATCACCGTTTATCACCCTTTTCCTTTATGTGATATTAACAAAATATCATCGAATTAGGCAATATTTTCCTGTTTTTCCACGTTTTTGTGAATTTTCAGTTAATTGCTATTAATTCATTAAATATACGATAAAAATGATGCAAACACATAATTGATTAGACATTAACCTTAAACACTTCATATTCAATCAACTATTTGCTTCTCGTTAAAATACTGAGTAAGATATTGGAAAGGGGTGAAGCTCTGTTTTTTTTGCATATATCGACGTTTCAGCCGGATTAGAACGGTTTTACGTGTACATCTTCCATCGGTAATATAAACCGAAAATCAGGAACATTTTATTTAATTTTAATGAAAACACATTGATTTTTATCATTTGTATTGGAAGCAACATCTTTATACGTTTTTTCTAGGGTCTAAAAAATACGAAACGTCGCTCTATGATTCGAAGTTAAAATCCTCAAATTTGGTATAATAATGACTTTTTTCACGTTTTTCATATAGTTTGATATTACGTAAATATATTCATTTTTACCAATATTTCGATACTATTTCATGTAGTATCACGATATGTGCTTTGGCCTCCAAATATCAGATTTTCGTATAATATTGCATTTTAAGCAAGTTTTCTTGCATTTTGTTTCGTACTAAAAACCATCGAATTCAGCAATATTTTGACGTTTATCATCCCCTTTTCCTTTATGTGATATTAACAAAATATCATCGAATTAGGCAATATTTTGCTGTTTTTCCACGTTTTTGTGAATTTTCAGTTTATTGCTATTAATTCATTAAATATACGATAAAAATGATGCAAACACATAATTGATTAGACATTAACCTTAAACACTTCATATTCAATCAACTATTTGCTTCTCGTTAAAATACTGAGTAAGATATTGGAAAGGGGAGAAGCTCTTTTTTTTTTGCATATATCGACGTTTCAGCAGGATTAGAGCGGTTTTACGTGTACATCTTCCATCGGTAATATAAACGGAAAATCAGGAACAATTTAGTTAATTCTAATGAAAACACATTGATTTTTATCATTTGTATTTGAAACAACATTGTCATATGTCTTTTCTTGGATCTAAATAATACGAAACCTCGCTCTATGATTTGAAGTTAAAATCCTCAAATATGGTAATATAGTGACTTTTTTCACGTTATTCATGTAGTGTGATTTTACGTATATATATTCGTTTTTACCAATATTTTGATACTACTTCATGTTTTCCCACGATATTTGATTTAGCCTTCAAATCTCAGAATTTCGCAAATTTTGCAACTCTAAGCAAGTTTTCTTGCATTTTGTTTTGTACTATAAATCATCGAATTTAGCAATATTTTGACCTTTATCATCCCTTTTTCCTTTATGTGATTTAAACAAAATATCATCGAATTAGGCCATTTTTCCACGTTTTTGTGAATTTTCAGTTTATTGTTATTAATTCATTAAATATACGATAAAAATTATGCAAACACATATATCGACATCGACGTTTCAGCCGGATTAGAACGGTTTTACGTGTACATCTTCCATCGGTAATATAAACCGAAAATCAGGAACATTTTATTTAATTTTAATGAAAACACATTGATTTTTATCATTTGTATTGGAAGCAACATCTTTATACGTTTTTTCTAGGGTCTAAAAAATACGAAACGTCGCTCTATGATTCGAAGTTAAAATCCTCAAATTTGGTATAATAATGACTTTTTTCACGTTTTTCATATAGTTTGATATTACGTAAATATATTCATTTTTACCAATATTTCGATACTATTTCATGTAGTATCACGATATGTGCTTTGGCCTCCAAATATCAGATTTTCGTATAATATTGCATTTTAAGCAAGTTTTCTTGCATTTTGTTTCGTACTAAAAACCATCGAATTCAGCAATATTTTGACGTTTATCATCCCCTTTTCCTTTATGTGATATTAACAAAATATCATCGAATTAGGCAATATTTTGCTGTTTTTCCACGTTTTTGTGAATTTTCAGTTTATTGCTATTAATTCATTAAATATACGATAAAAATGATGCAAACACATAATTGATTAGACATTAACCTTAAACACTTCATATTCAATCAACTATTTGCTTCTCGTTAAAATACTGAGTAAGATATTGGAAAGGGGAGAAGCTCTTTTTTTTTTGCATATATCGACGTTTCAGCAGGATTAGAGCGGTTTTACGTGTACATCTTCCATCGGTAATATAAACGGAAAATCAGGAACATTTTAGTTAATTCTAATGAAAACACATTGATTTTTATAATTTGTATTTGAAACAACATTGTCATATGTCTTTTCTTGGATCTAAATAATACGAAACCTCGCTCTATGATTTGAAGTTAAAATCCTCAAATATGGTAATATAGTGACTTTTTTCACGTTATTCATGTAGTGTGATTTTACGTATATATATTCGTTTTTACCAATATTTTGATACTACTTCATGTTTTCCCACGATATTTGATTTAGCCTTCAAATCTCAGAATTTCGCAAATTTTGCAACTCTAAGCAAGTTTTCTTGCATTTTTTTTTGTACTAAAAATCATCAAATTTAGCAATATTTTGACCTTTATCATCCCTTTTTCCTTTATGTGATTTAAACAAAATATCATCGAATTAGGCCATTTTTCCACGTTTTTGTGAATTTTCAGTTTATTGTTATTAATTCATTAAATATACGATAAAAATTATGCAAACACATAATTGATTAGAAAATAACCTTAAATACTTCATTTCCAATCATCTATTTGTTTCTCGTTAAAATACTGAGTAAGATATTGAAAAGGGGAGAAGTTCTGTTTTTATTGCATATATCGACGTTTCAGCCGGATTAGAACGGTTTTACGTGTACATCTTCCATCGGTAATATAAACCGAAAATCAGGAACATTTTAGTTAATTTTAATGAAAACACATTGATTTTTATCATTTGTATTGGAAGCAACATCTTTATACGTTTTTTCTAGGGTTTAAAAAATACGAAACGTCGCTCTATGATTCGAAGTTAAAATCCTCAAATTTGGTATAATAATGACTTTTTTCACGTTTTTCATGTAGTTTGATATTACGTAAATATATTCATTTTTACCAATATTTCGATACTATTTCATGTAGTATCACGATATGTGCTTTGGCCTCCAAATATCAGATTTTCGTATAATATTGCATTTTAAGCAAGTTTTCTTGCATTTTGTTTCATACTAAAAATCATCGAATTCAGCAATATTTTGACGTTTATCATCACCGTTTATCACCCTTTTCCTTTATGTGATATTAACAAAATATCATCGAATTAGGCAATATTTTCCTGTTTTTCCACGTTTTTGTGAATTTTCAGTTAATTGCTATTAATTCATTAAATATACGATAAAAATGATGCAAACACATAATTGATTAGACATTAACCTTAAACACTTCATATTCAATCAACTATTTGCTTCTCGTTAAAATACTGAGTAAGATATTGGAAAGGGGTGAAGCTCTGTTTTTTTTGCATATATCGACGTTTCAGCCGGATTAGAACGGTTTTACGTGTACATCTTCCATCGGTAATATAAACCGAAAATCAGGAACATTTTATTTAATTTTAATGAAAACACATTGATTTTTATCATTTGTATTGGAAGCAACATCTTTATACGTTTTTTCTAGGGTCTAAAAAATACGAAACGTCGCTCTATGATTCGAAGTTAAAATCCTCAAATTTGGTATAATAATGACTTTTTTCACGTTTTTCATATAGTTTGATATTACGTAAATATATTCATTTTTACCAATATTTCGATACTATTTCATGTAGTATCACGATATGTGCTTTGGCCTCCAAATATCAGATTTTCGTATAATATTGCATTTTAAGCAAGTTTTCTTGCATTTTGTTTCGTACTAAAAACCATCGAATTCAGCAATATTTTGACGTTTATCATCCCCTTTTCCTTTATGTGATATTAACAAAATATCATCGAATTAGGCAATATTTTGCTGTTTTTCCACGTTTTTGTGAATTTTCAGTTTATTGCTATTAATTCATTAAATATACGATAAAAATGATGCAAACACATAATTGATTAGACATTAACCTTAAACACTTCATATTCAATCAACTATTTGCTTCTCGTTAAAATACTGAGTAAGATATTGGAAAGGGGAGAAGCTCTTTTTTTTTTGCATATATCGACGTTTCAGCAGGATTAGAGCGGTTTTACGTGTACATCTTCCATCGGTAATATAAACGGAAAATCAGGAACAATTTAGTTAATTCTAATGAAAACACATTGATTTTTATCATTTGTATTTGAAACAACATTGTCATATGTCTTTTCTTGGATCTAAATAATACGAAACCTCGCTCTATGATTTGAAGTTAAAATCCTCAAATATGGTAATATAGTGACTTTTTTCACGTTATTCATGTAGTGTGATTTTACGTATATATATTCGTTTTTACCAATATTTTGATACTACTTCATGTTTTCCCACGATATTTGATTTAGCCTTCAAATCTCAGAATTTCGCAAATTTTGCAACTCTAAGCAAGTTTTCTTGCATTTTGTTTTGTACTATAAATCAT
Organism: Procambarus clarkii; assembly: GCF_020424385.1. Lineage (NCBI taxonomy): Eukaryota > Metazoa > Arthropoda > Malacostraca > Decapoda > Cambaridae > Procambarus > Procambarus clarkii. The sequence goes on along the minus strand of NW_025557890.1, from coordinate 3,690 downwards.
CGAATTTAGCAATATTTTGACCTTTATCATCCCTTTTTCCTTTATGTGATTTAAACAAAATATCATCGAATTAGGCCATTTTTCCACGTTTTTGTGAATTTTCAGTTTATTGTTATTAATTCATTAAATATACGATAAAAATTATGCAAACACATATATCGACATCGACGTTTCAGCCGGATTAGAACGGTTTTACGTGTACATCTTCCATCGGTAATATAAACCGAAAATCAGGAACATTTTATTTAATTTTAATGAAAACACATTGATTTTTATCATTTGTATTGGAAGCAACATCTTTATACGTTTTTTCTAGGGTCTAAAAAATACGAAACGTCGCTCTATGATTCGAAGTTAAAATCCTCAAATTTGGTATAATAATGACTTTTTTCACGTTTTTCATATAGTTTGATATTACGTAAATATATTCATTTTTACCAATATTTCGATACTATTTCATGTAGTATCACGATATGTGCTTTGGCCTCCAAATATCAGATTTTCGTATAATATTGCATTTTAAGCAAGTTTTCTTGCATTTTGTTTCGTACTAAAAACCATCGAATTCAGCAATATTTTGACGTTTATCATCCCCTTTTCCTTTATGTGATATTAACAAAATATCATCGAATTAGGCAATATTTTGCTGTTTTTCCACGTTTTTGTGAATTTTCAGTTTATTGCTATTAATTCATTAAATATACGATAAAAATGATGCAAACACATAATTGATTAGACATTAACCTTAAACACTTCATATTCAATCAACTATTTGCTTCTCGTTAAAATACTGAGTAAGATATTGGAAAGGGGAGAAGCTCTTTTTTTTTGCATATATCGACGTTTCAGCAGGATTAGAGCGGTTTTACGTGTACATCTTCCATCGGTAATATAAACGGAAAATCAGGAACATTTTAGTTAATTCTAATGAAAACACATTGATTTTTATAATTTGTATTTGAAACAACATTGTCATATGTCTTTTCTTGGATCTAAATAATACGAAACCTCGCTCTATGATTTGAAGTTAAAATCCTCAAATATGGTAATATAGTGACTTTTTTCACGTTATTCATGTAGTGTGATTTTACGTATATATATTCGTTTTTACCAATATTTTGATACTACTTCATGTTTTCCCACGATATTTGATTTAGCCTTCAAATCTCAGAATTTCGCAAATTTTGCAACTCTAAGCAAGTTTTCTTGCATTTTGTTTTGTACTAAAAATCATCGAATTTAGCAATATTTTGACCTTTATCATCCCTTTTTCCTTTATGTGATTTAAACAAAATATCATCGAATTAGGCCATTTTTCCACGTTTTTGTGAATTTTCAGTTTATTGTTATTAATTCATTAAATATACGATAAAAATTATGCAAACACATAATTGATTAGAAAATAACCTTAAATACTTCATTTCCAATCATCTATTTGTTTCTCGTTAAAATACTGAGTAAGATATTGAAAAGGGGAGAAGTTCTGTTTTTATTGCATATATCGACGTTTCAGCCGGATTAGAACGGTTTTACGTGTACATCTTCCATCGGTAATATAAACCGAAAATCAGGAACATTTTAGTTAATTTTAATGAAAACACATTGATTTTTATCATTTGTATTGGAAGCAACATCTTTATACGTTTTTTCTAGGGTTTAAAAAATACGAAACGTCGCTCTATGATTCGAAGTTAAAATCCTCAAATTTGGTATAATAATGACTTTTTTCACGTTTTTCATGTAGTTTGATATTACGTAAATATATTCATTTTTACCAATATTTCGATACTATTTCATGTAGTATCACGATATGTGCTTTGGCCTCCAAATATCAGATTTTCGTATAATATTGCATTTTAAGCAAGTTTTCTTGCATTTTGTTTCGTACTAAAAACCATCGAATTCAGCAATATTTTGACGTTTATCATCCCCTTTTCCTTTATGTGATATTAACAAAATATCATCGAATTAGGCAATATTTTGCTGTTTTTCCACGTTTTTGTGAATTTTCAGTTTATTGCTATTAATTCATTAAATATACGATAAAAATGATGCAAACACATAATTGATTAGACATTAACCTTAAACACTTCATATTCAATCAACTATTTGCTTCTCGTTAAAATACTGAGTAAGATATTGGAAAGGGGAGAAGCTCTTTTTTTTTTGCATATATCGACGTTTCAGCAGGATTAGAGCGGTTTTACGTGTACATCTTCCATCGGTAATATAAACGGAAAATCAGGAACAATTTAGTTAATTCTAATGAAAACACATTGATTTTTATCATTTGTATTTGAAACAACATTGTCATATGTCTTTTCTTGGATCTAAATAATACGAAACCTCGCTCTATGATTTGAAGTTAAAATCCTCAAATATGGTAATATAGTGACTTTTTCACGTTATTCATGTAGTGTGATTTTACGTATATATATTCGTTTTTACCAATATTTTGATACTACTTCATGTTTTCCCACGATATTTGATTTAGCCTTCAAATCTCAGAATTTCGCAAATTTTGCAACTCTAAGCAAGTTTTCTTGCATTTTGTTTTGTACTATAAATCATCGAATTTAGCAATATTTTGACCTTTATCATCCCTTTTTCCTTTATGTGATTTAAACAAAATATCATCGAATTAGGCCATTTTTCCACGTTTTTGTGAATTTTCAGTTTATTGTTATTAATTCATTAAATATACGATAAAAATTATGCAAACACATATATCGACATCGACGTTTCAGCCGGATTAGAACGGTTTTACGTGTACATCTTCCATCGGTAATATAAACCGAAAATCAGGAACATTTTATTTAATTTAATGAAAACACATTGATTTTTATCATTTGTATTGGAAGCAACATCTTTATACGTTTTTTCTAGGGTCTAAAAAATACGAAACGTCGCTCTATGATTCGAAGTTAAAATCCTCAAATTTGGTATAATAATGACTTTTTTCACGTTTTTCATGTAGTTTGATATTACGTAAATATATTAATTTTTACCAATATTTCGATACTATTTCATGTAGTATCACGATATGTGCTTTGGCCTCCAAATCTCAGATTTTCGTATAATATTGCATTTTAAGCAAGTTTTCTTGCATTTTGTTTCGTACTAAAAATCTTCGAATTCAGCAATATTTTGACCTTTATCATCCCCTTTTCCTTTATGTGATATTAACAAAATATCATCAAATTAGGCAATATTTTGCTGTTTTTCCACGTTTTTGTGAATTTTCAGTTTATTGCTATTAATTCATTAAATATACGATAAAAATGATGCAAACACATAATTGATTAGACATTAACCTTAAACACTTCATTTTCAATCAACTATTTGCTTCTCGTTAAAATACTGAGTAAGATATTGGAAAGGGGAGAAGTTCTGTTTTTATTGCATATATCGACGTTTCAGCCGGATTAGAGCGGTTTTACGTGTACATCTTCCATCGGTAATATAAACGGAAAATCAGGAACATTTTGGTTAATTCTAATGAAAACACATTGATTTTTATCATTTGTATTTGAAACAACATTGTCATATGTCTTTTCTTGGATCTAAATAATACGAAACCTCGCTCTATGATTTGAAGTTAAAATCCTCAAATATGGTAATATAGTGACTTTTTTCACGTTATTCATGTAGTGTGATTTTACGTATATATATTCGTTTTTACCAATATTT